>JZLH01S0177374.1:4344-19245 GCA_001188425.1 Eucidaris tribuloides | reverse complement strand
AAACCAGGGGTGTATCGAATTCCTTGTTCGTGCGGTCAGGTTTACATCGGTGAAACCGGGAGGGATATTGACGCACGCATCAAGGAACATCGCGCCCATGGTAGACTAGGGCACTACGACCAATCTGCCATCATCCAACACTCTGTTGAACAAGATCATCCGATCCACTGGAGCAGCACCAAACTCATAGCTCCTGTCGCCAACTGGCACAGGAGGAGAGTCCGTGAAGCCATCGAGATATACAGACACAACACAGTCAGGTTTTCTCTTTTCCATTAATGCTTATCTTTTCTGTCCACAGGTACCTTTCTTGTTTTCTTGGTTTTCTCTTTTTTCTTCTTAGTCTTGTTCACTTTCACTAATTACTATTCTTTCTTCACAGGTTTGTTCTTTGGTTTTTGTTCCCTCGGTTATGTTAGTTTTATGTTGTTCGGTTGCTCTCTCTGGTCTTTCCTTGTTCTTCTTTTATCTCCATTAGTTTTCCGTTCTCTCAGATTTATGTTGTTTAGTTTCTCTCACCAGACTTAACTTGTTCTTTTCTCCACAGGTTTTCTCTTCTTGTCTGTTTTGTCCTACACCTTTATTCCTTTCCCACAGGTTATTGTTTTGGTTCTTCATGTTTATTTTATTTTATTCATTAGTTTTTCTGTCCTCCCACGTTTTCTCCACAGGTCTTTCCATTCTTGCTTATCTTTTCTGTCCACAGGTTCTTTTCTTGTCTTCTTGGTTTTCTCTCTGTTTCTCCCCAGCCTTGTCACTTTCATTAATTATTTTTTTTTTCTTTCACAGGTTTGTGTTCAGTTTTCCCTCGGTTATTTTAGTTTTAACCTTTTTCACATTTCTGTTCCCTCACTTTTCTTTCCACAGCTAATTAATATGATTTTCTTTCACAGGTTTGTGTTCAGTTTTCCCTCGGTTAGTTTAGTTTTATGTTGTATAGTTACTCTCTCTAGTTTTAACCTGTTATTTTTTCACATTTCTGTTCCCTCAGTTTTCTTTCCACACCTAGTTTTGGGTTTTCAGTTCCCTCTGTTCACCTGTTCATCATTATTTGTATTCTGTATGTTGTGTCTCTCTTAGTTCCCCCTTCTCTATTAATTAATTTGTTTCTTGCCTACAGCACACTTTTTTGTTTTCTTTTCACAGGATTGCCTCCTTGACGTTCTTTGATCTTGCATCTTCTTACTTGTTTGTCCGTGTTCTTTTGTTTTTTGTTACCTTCCACAGGTTCCTTTAATCCGCTAGTTTTCTTTGATGTTTTTTGTTTCATTCTTCCCTCCCTCAGGTTCCTTTATTCCCCTAGCTTCTTTGATGTTTTGGGTTTCTGACCCAGTTGTGTTTGATTGACACTTGTTGCTTCGTCCTTTGTTGTTTGATTGACATCGTATTGTTTCTCGTTGCTGGTATATATACCAGGGTGTTCTCGCTCTTCCCTCATTCTCCTGACGACGGCCAGAGCATTCTGACCGGAACGTGGAGTTTTCCAACGTACATGGTTGTACCGAAAGCCTCTCATCGATTTGAAAATCGTTATTGTTGTGTATGTACAAAACTGCTTTTTTTTTGCGGCTTATAGGGCATTCACAGAGCGTTCACACGTAGTTTCAGCACAGATACGCATATCTAAGGACTAACAACGGTAGATTTTGGACTCAATATATTCTGGTTGTTCCTCTAAAAATTGAACATGGAGGTAGAGAACAAAAAAAAAGGAAGCAAGGAATAAAGATGCAAAGAGAAAGAAACAACAAGGGAAGAAAAGTAACAAAAAAGAAAAAGAAAGAAAAAATGGAGAGATTTGAAGAATGGAATCTCAAAAGAAAGAAAAAAAACAGAATAAGAGAAAAAATACAAGAAGACTAAACAATAAAGAAAACCATAAACAGGAGATTGAAAAAAGAAAGAAATCAGATACTTAGGAAGAGAAAGGTAAAAAGGATAGAAGAAATTTGATAAAGACATCAAGAATTAAGTGATTTAGAAAGAAAGATAGAAGGAAGGAAATAATGAATTGAATGAAAAATAGAAAGGAAGAAGAAAGAAAAAGAAAGGATAAAATAAAGATAAGAAGAAAGAGAAGAAAGACATGGGACAGAGGCAGAATGAAAGGAAAAGGAATAAAGAAAAGCAAGAGAGGGAAAATTATAGAACAGAAAAAGAAGGAAAAATGAATGAAAGGTAGACAAAAGAAGAAAAAAGGGAGAAAGATAGAATGCAAGAGAATTTACAAAAAAAGACATCAGGAATGAATACAAAGAAACCATAAATGAAATACGATTGTAAACAACACTTAATATTTTTTGTCTGATCATCATTTTATAGTATCTATGGTCTGATCTGTGTTCACATTGGCGGCGATCCGGGGGGGGACATATCCCCCTCATTTTTTTCAGGGGGATCATCCCTCCTTGGTTTTTAAAACTTAATACATGTTTTTTCGATTTTGTTAGGTTTTTTTTTGATAGATTTTGTAATCGGCAAATCTATTCAAAGGATAAATGTGATAAAAATATATCATTTAACTTTAATTATGTGAAAGAGGGGGATTTTAAAGTCACATTTTCCACTTTTAACCACATATGTGTGTCCTTGGCATGTTTTCTCCCACGCGAGGGTATTATTTTGTCACCCCTTCGTCCCCCCCCCCCTCCACCTCGTCACTTGAAATCTCCGCTCCTGGTATTTCAGTAGTTCAGGCAAATGTGCTCATGGGAAAAAAGTATGTTGCCTTTAAAAAAAAAAATCTTGGTACTTTGTGTAGTTTGTAGCTATCATATTGACTGTATGTTAGGTGACAAATCAGACAATGAAAATATGATTTATTTGTTCTTCATTAACTGTTCATTTCATTCAATTTATAAAGCATATAATGATCGTTTTGAACTGCTATTTTTTCAGGGTTTCACTTTTAGACAGAAGCATAGCAGATCTTTTAAACTGTATACGTTGGTATTGACATTTATGCATGTTTTAAGGATAACGCAATTCAGTATTAACTGCCTACTGCTTACACATTGCAATCAGTCTGTTATAAGATTTTTAAAAAGTGAAAATCATTGAGCAACAATTCCAGTTTTTCCCAAGTAGACTGCTGTGTTTAAATAATTTTCTTCAGCTGACAAAAATTCATGCCGTGCCGATTTTATCTGTATATATTTTGCTTTTGACAGCATAACTGTCTGAAGTTTTGTGTTCTAAATTTGTCCATTCAAACATTGTATCAGCCTATGACAGATATCACTGTTTGACAATCTTTAATGGGGTTATTACAATGTTATAAAGTGTCTTTAAGCAAATGCTGGTCTTGGTCTTGGTCTCGGAAAGTGCTGGTCTTGATCTCGGACCTCTGGTCTTGTTCTCGGACCTCTTTTTCTTGGTCTTGATCTTGGTCTCGGGGTGTCTGGTCTTGGTCTTGGTCTCGGATGACCTGGTCTTGACTACAACACTGGAAGTGACAATAATGGAAATGAAAGTACTAACCCCATTTTAAGGAAATGTATCACAAGTTCCCTTGATTAATTCTTTATTTCAGCTGGAAAGTTATTCGCGTGGGGTGATAACTCTCACGGACAGCTCAGCCTTGGTAAAACCCCAAATGGATACACGGGTCTTCCCACAGAAATCACTTGTCTCTTTGGCGTGCCTATCGCGATGGTGGCGTGTGGGGGCGCTCATACCGTCTTCCTGACCGTGTCTGGGGCGGTGTTCACGTGTGGAAGCAACGCTGAAGGCCAGCTGGGATTCGTGGCTAGTATGAAAGGTACTCTCTATAAACATGAGAGAAAATGTTCATTACACAAAAGAGTGAATTTTGATTGATTCCTAAAGTCAGTGCAAAATGAGTAAAAAAACCACCCCTTTTTACTTGAACAAGTAATTCACTTCTTAAAGAGTGGACATTAAGCACTCATTTGTTCTCAAAGAGAGTAATCTGAATACTTTAATTAACGGTGTTCAAGTAAGTTGAAGTAACTTCATGTATTTGTGTACGATTGCGTTTTGTATACAATGCCGTTTATTTCTTATAAACAACTGTCATCCAACATATCAATTTGATATTCAGCAAACTGATTCACTCTAATTATCTATATAATATTTGACTAGTGGATTTCGCACGTTATATACTCTAAAAGACAGAGTACGGGTTTTGCACGTCAGAAACGTGCCACTGTGAAGTTAAAATACATTCTTCAAGAGCGACTACTAAATAAGAAAGTGTACAGATTCAAGTATAGAAATAAAACTATCTCTTGTCATCAAGAACCCTGTAAGTGTAAAATACTAGTTTTGTGAATAATCTGGACAATTTAAACTTCAAAATTTACAGTGACGTGAACGTACACGGGCCGTTCCAAAATTGTCCGATCAGCCGTTAGCCGAAGGTCGCGCAGCGTTTAGCCGTTTAACCAATCAGTGTGCTCCGCTGGTCATGCGAACGTACACATAACCGCGGTTCGCAATTTGAGCAAAATTTAAACTCGCGGAAAGAACAATATTCTAGTAACATATCGTTATTCGTTTTTCTCATAAAACAACAAGTTTATGACGTATGGATCTCAAACTTTCAACACACCATTTGTAAGTACTAAACAGCTACCGTTTGGTACTGATAATGAAGAGAAGTAATGGATTTGCAAATCCCAAACATAATCTTAAACCAAAAATACCGTATAACACTAACACATTTGATTAGTTTTATTTCGTATTTCAATAAACATAAACAAAACAATACCCCAATACATTGAATTCACAGTACGATCAGAAATAATATATACTATATACAACAAATACGTCTGCATAATAGATTACAATGATAATACGTATTTACAGGATTTACAACCACCGATTTTTATGAATTGAAATACGAAATATATCAAAATAATAATGATGCTGATATACTGCACCTCAAAAGTACTGTTTATAACATACACATCGAATCAATACCTAAAGTACAAAAAAGGAGAAAAAGAACAAACTACCTTCGCAACCATTTTATAAATTAAAAGTTACTTTACATATCGATGTTGTGAGGCTTCATCTTTTATAAATATGTGTGTTGTATTTTGTTATCACTGTATTTCATGTGAAATTGTTTCGGATTTGGAAAATAAATGTAATTAAATGTCATAACTCCCTGGTCAGGGGTGAATTTAAATACAATCAATTGGCACCCCGTTATGTTTTGCTGTTTTTGGATTGTATTGTATTTTTATGGCAAACTACTTTTGTTTTGAGGATTAATTTATCTTTTTTTTGTTTTGCAATAGAAAAACCATACGCATCTTTTCTGAAGAACATGAGTCAACTGAAGATTGTTTATGTTACCTGCGGAGATGGTCACACAGCATTCCTTACTAAGGTGTGTTATCCATTTTCAAACTCCCGTTTGTTATACATGGAGACATGGTGCTTATATTCAACTGCACTTACATTGGTAAAACTTCTGATTTCGTGAGCAAAACGCTACTTAATGAAAGTTTCATTACTACGATTAAAAATATTACATTTATTGAAAAAACGTTACTGTCCCAGAGACACAAATTCCAGTAGAGTTCCACCAGAATAAAAGATTTTGAAATTCGACTAGGGTCCATAAGCATAACCAATTTTTAAAGGGGATGTTGCGTATGCACATTTCTTTTTAAATTGATGTGACCAGCTTCTAATAAAAAAAAAGGGCGGGTAGTCATGAAGTCCCCCAAAACTATTCTTTTGGTGAAAATCGATGTTACAAGCAAAAAAAAAAAAAACTATACAAAAAGTAATCAAAATCCGAAAAAGAATGAGCCATGCTGCAAATCGATGCGACAAGCCCCCATAATGGTCATCTAGTCCAAAAGATAAATATCCATTGTACAAATTGGTGCAACAAGCGAAAAGGGTTGTTAAGGTCCATAACAATGCTGTTCTCATTTTCTTAAACTATTTTTCTTTTCTAAAGTGGGGAGAGGGGTGGGAGTTGGGAGTTGTTTTTGTAAAAGCTGCGTGTTTGAACACCATTATTCTTATCTTTCTATCTCCTCTTTCTAATGTACACACATGAAGTCTGTTGTAGTGTATCTAACTGTTTGCTCTTGTTTCAATGAAACAGAATGTCCTAAGTATATGTGCTTCTTTGTGAAAAGGGAGACTTAAAACTGTCTGTTCCTGATGAAGCAATACCTTATTATTGATGGTTTACTTTTAAATAAATATGTCACCCATGATGCAAACTGATCTTCTGTAGTATTATCACATTGGTTGTAATCTCACCTCGTATAATACGTTTTACCCGTTTCGAGTTTTAAGAGTATTGTTCTTGAATGATTGTTTCTTACTCATTATACATAGGATGGAGACGTTTTCGTCATTGGATCTGGTTCCTCGGGCCTTCCGCTACAAGACAACGACAAAGAAACCAACCCCAGGAAGATCTCTTGTGATGACTGGGTCATATCACAAATAGCGTGCACGAGGTATTACGATTGAAGCATCACTTGATTTTTTTTCAGTGGTACTATATTATTATTATAAGTATTATACTGACTCTACCTCAGACCCTTAGGTCATTCAATTCTCGTTTGGACATCTACCGTCAATTTACTCCGGTAAAGCCGATTATGGACTTTTGGGAGTTATCAAACTATCTGTTTGAATGGTTTTCTATATATCATTGGGCTTTAACATTGGTCGTCCATTTTCTATTTTTTCTCTGAATTATTTTCCACTCCGTTGTTACTTAGAAATTAAAAGATTAAAAATGAGATGGAATAAATAGGAAACGTAAGATGTTAACCACCAATATCAATTTACATCTTCAATAGGTAAAACACACACACACACACACACACACACACACACACACACACACACACAAACGCACGCACACATACACTCCTATATAAACACTACACAAAAAGTAAGTTCCCCCTTTTACAAAATACTATAACTTTTTTACGAAATAGTTTTTGACAAAATATTTGGCAGGAGTGTTTCTGCACTCATTGACTAACTTCTGTGTGAAAATGTGATTGATCTGTCAAGTCATGCATGAGTGATCACATATTGAAGGTATATATGTCACTTTTCAAAATTCACAGCAGTCATTTTGGGGGATTTGTGATAAATGGTTTGGACATATTCTGTATTTGATGAATGATTTAGAGCTATTTCTGTTAATCGTCTATTGTTTGACCCCCTTACACCTTCCCAGACACTTTCCACACATTTTCAGTTCAGTATGATCAATAAAAAAGTTGTTATCATTCCTAAATTTTGAAATTGTAAAATCCGTTAAATTTATTGAAAATATTGAAATCGGATATTTTTCCGCAAAATGTATCAGCACATGTTGTACAAACATAAGAGGATGTAACCATGTCATGGTTGAGTGAACACACTTCATTAATAGAGGAAAAAACACCATTTTGAACTGTTATTTTGGCATAATAAATGACTCCTGTGACTTTTGAAAAGTGACAATGTTGCCTTTAATGCATGCCCACTCATGCATGACCTGACGGATCAATCCCATTTTCACACAGGAGTTAGGCAATGAATGCAAAAACTCCACAGCACAATTTCTCTGCTCAAAATTGTTTTGTTAAAAAGTTATGGTATTCTGAAAAAGGGGGAACTTACTATTTGTGTAGCGTTATATAAATAGATAGATAAAAATAAACACAACAAAAATTAACTACCCCCTTTTCAATATACTACAACTTTTTAAAGAAACGGCGTTGAGCAAAATAATTTGGCAAGGGTGTTCCTGCACTGATTGATTGAATTCTCTGTGAAAGTTTGATTGATCCGTCAAGTCGTGCCTTAAAAGCAAAAATGTCAGTTTTCAAATGTCGCAAGGGTCATTTAGGGAGATTTGTCATGCAGGATTTTGACAAATTCTGTTTCTGGTTAATGATTAAGTGTTATTTATGTTAATCTTTTATCGTTTGACCCCCTTACACCTCCCCTGGCACTTTTTGCATATTTTACGCTTCAGTGAGCTCAATTTAAAAATTGTCATCCTCCCTTATTTTTAAAATTGAAATTCCATTGCGTATATTAAAAATGTGAAATCCTATATTAATCAGCAAAATGTATCTTTACATGTTGTAAGAACATAAGAGGTCGTAACCACGTTGTAGTTGAGTGAGCACACTGTATGAATAAAGCATAAGAGATGACTCCTGTGACTTTTGACAAGTGCCACTTTTTCCTTTAATGTATGCTCACTCATTTTCACACAAAGTTAGTCAATGAGTGAAGAAATACTCCTGCAAAATTATTTTGCTAAAAATCCTTTAGTTAAAAAGTTATGGTAGTTTGAAAAAGGGGGTATTTACATTTTTGTTGTGTATATATAAGGTTTTATAATCGTTTTGAACGTCTGATTGCAGAAACCACACACTAATGTACGATTCGAGAACAAAAGCCACACTGGTACTCAACCATCTCGCATCAGTCCCCGAGCAGGATGACCTCAGACTCAAGCAACCTGTCACTTCAAAGAGTCAACTTACAATTGGAGTCCAGTGGAAGAATGTAACAAGTACACCGTTAGGGGATATCAGATTCAGCAACTCAACATAGATTCTAATGGCAACGAACCGAAGGAGCAAGGGTGTGGCAGGGTCGTGTATGTTGGCCAAAGTGGGACCAAAGCGATTTATTCTGGATGGAATAGTTGCTATCGACTCTTCACAGAGGTACTGTGGTTTAGGCTTGTTTCATGGCACTGCGTTATTCTTTAAAATAAGAAAGAAAAAAAGAAGGAAATAACTACAAAGCGTAGAGCAATATGCATTGATGCCCCAGCTCCCTCTTCCAAAAAAAGTCCCCAACACAGACCAAATCGAGTGTACAATATGAAATAGTTGTGAATTCAATTTTTTTATACACTTCTCAAAAGAATCTTGCACGTTTCATGATGTTAATGTCTGAAATATACATTAATATGATACAGAATCTAAACGACCTATTACAAGCACGATTATATCGTAATATTATGAAATATTAACAGAAATAAACGAATTACATAAAAGTATGCTTGTAGAACTGCAGGTACCCTCTTTTACAGCTACCAATTATACATTGGGTATGTACGTTGGTTGAAAAGATGGACTGGCCCATTAGCCTATGATGGAAGCAATGGCCACCCTCCAGACAATCTATCCACGTACACTCAAATGCTCATAATTATAGGAATATTTTAGAGACATTTTCTAGAAGTTGCCATTTTTTTCCGTGAAAAGGCACATTTGACTTAATATTTGCTCACCCCTTGTAAAACATATATACGTATTTTAGGAATGCTGAGCATTTTGTAGCGTCCGAATCGACGCTAAAACCTGCGTTTAAAAATGGCGGTATTCAGAGTTGTTGTTGAGTCACGTGGTGGTTACGCGCGTTATTAGACTTGCAATAGACTATTCTGATGTTAATTTAATGATAATTGACATTAGATAAAAATTTATCAGTTTTTGGTGTTGGTTTTTTTAAATTACTTTAATTTTATATTTGTTCATGATTTTTGGTGGATTTTTTTTAAAAAATAAATATATAATTGTTATTGCGCTCAAATGTATTTTAGTTTTTACTTTAGTCATCTCATGAAATCCAAAAATTGCTTCACATACTGCGTTTTTGTGAAATAAACACTTATCTTGAAAATTTTGGACAATATAGGAGAAAGAACTTAAGTATCAACATAATATTCCATAATTATGAGCAGGAGTGTATGTGTACATCGTTGTTCCTGAGAGTAAAATGCAGTGTTAAAATGTGTAATTTTTCAAGTGTCGCTATACAATAACTCCTTAACTTTCGAGAGCCCATCGTGCAATATACCACTGATAACGCAACATGTTTTGTGGATGGAAGTTAAAAAGTTTGAACTCTTTCACGAATTTAGTTACAAAGTTTCTAGATTTTTTTTAGGACGACTTTGCCAAAAGGCCTGTAGCACTGCCTTTATCAACAGTCTTGGTAAAACAGGATATCAAAAGAATTTTGCAAGAGATTATCTTAGAAACCCTTTAATATCATATTACCTCTGTCATGTGATCACTGATTAACATACCCCAACTGAAAATACCAAACGGTTGAAAGAAAATGATTATACTGTCTTGACCGTTGATAAGGTTATGTTACATTTTCTCATTATAATTCTGTTTGGTGAGAACGCAATTATCCAGTAAATAGTATAGCTTCCTTGTAGTGGGAAGAAAATATGTCTGTTAATTTTATTCTGAATTCTGAATGTCCAGAATCCGAAAGAAGAACCGATGGATTTTAGGAAGATCCCTGCGTCTCGACAAATCTCGAGGATCACTGAAGACGTCCTCTGTGATCTCCTGGATGTCAGTACATCATCAGCTGACTTGGAAGCAACCATCAAACTCTTGTTCTCATCTGCCGCTTGCCTCAACGCTTCGTTCATTTCAAGGCAAGAAGTGGGCGAATTTCGTTCAATCTCTCGATCTTTAGCTTTTGTTCTATACATGTACTTTGCGATATTGTGCTCAATGCTCAACGGTGTAGATTGTCATTTGGTCTCCATGTTGTATGGTCTTTGTCCAACTGATACTGAATCTAATACTGAATCTTAATTTTGAGGTTTGGTATTATGATTAGAGTATCAGGGGCGTAGGCTGGTTTGGGCACGGGGAGGTGCACATCTTGGGGAGGTGGAACTAAATTGACATGGGGAGGTGCACATCTTAGGGAGGTGGAACTAAAGTTGAGTAAATCAGGCGTTGAAAGCAGAAAAAGTGGTGCAAATTTCGTTTTTCTTGCCAGGGGCGGAACTCCTATGGCTCTGCGGGGGGGGGGGGTTGCACGTGCACCCAGTGCACCCCCCCAGCCTACGCCCTTGAGTATTAATAAGTTAACAGCCAGGGTTGAGAATTAATTCAATAATGGTTTATGATTTATGGGATGGGTTCTAGCTTCAAAGGGGCATGATGTTCTAGATGTCAGTTTCATGTTAGAAGAAATGGCTTCTTCTTCTATTTCTTCTTCTCCCTCTTCCTTTTTATCTTCCTCTTCTTGTTCTTCTTGTTGTTCTTGTTGTTCTTCTTGTCTCCTTGTTCTTCCTCTTCTTCTACTTCTTTTTTCTCTTCTTCTTCCTTTTCTTCTTCGATCTTCTTTTTTTCAATTTTCTTCCTTTTCTTCTTCTTCTTCTTTCTTTCTTTCTTTTCCCTTTCCTTCTTCTTCTTCTTCTTTTTCTTCTTTTTCTTCTTTTTCTTCTTTTCTTCCTCCTCCTCCTCTTCCTTCTTCTTCTTCTTCTTCTTCTTCTTCAAATTCAACTAAGCGATATAAGAAGAATGATGAAGTAACAGCAAGGTGACAGTACAAAAATCCCACTTTCGCCTAATAAAAAGGGGGTGTTCAAGTGATGTAGTATAAAGGTTACAACCGCAAATCTTTTTTTTTCCAATACTAGTTCTCACTTTGGATGCAGTAAAGCCAACCTTGGTATCGATCTAGTAGCTGCCAGAGAAGCTTTCCGACGACTTGGAAGTAGTACGAAAATCACCAATCAGGTACGTAGAATAAAAATGGTTGACTCTTGAAATTATCATTATCGTGATGCTTTACTAGTAATTTTCGTTAACTTTCCACTTGACCTGAAAATGTTAAGTCACAGTGGATCATACACTTTCATAGATGTAGACTCAAGAAGTGCCATTCTTTATTAATTATTTCTTGGCTCAATTGAGTTGAAACATATATCAATATAAACACAAATCAGAGTGTGTTTTTATCAAGGCTCGAAGGATTTTTCTGAAACTTGCTTATACTTGTGGATAAAACAAGCATTTATTTACCAGTATTGAATTAAAGTATGACCCTGATAAGACTGAATCCACGGCACTTTACAAAGCAATTTAAATGTTTTAGCTCTTTCTAATAATAGTTACACAACAAAGAGAAAATATTTGGCCGTGAAATTTTCACAGCAGCAACCTGAAACAGTCTATTTGACTACGGTATAATTGTGTTCCAAATTGAGGACCTTTTTCCAACGTTATCATCAGTGTTGGAGTCGAGTCCACAAATACCGAGTCCGCAGAATATAAAACACTGCCATGGTTCATTTTACATAGGGACTCGACACTGAGTCCGAGTCCCCAGTCCATTAAATTGGACTCGAGTCCGGACTCGACTACATACAACACTGCTTGCATTCCCTGTAATACCTCCAGATCGCCAAGACGCTTACCACTCAACTGTGGCCCACGCTTCCCGACTCGATTCCACACAGCGAGTCGCTACGATTCCTGCTCCTCATTATTGAATGGGCGCTCCAGAGCAAGCCGGAGGAGAGGGCTCTCTGTCTCAATGTTATCGTAGATCTCGCTGTAACCATCACAGACAAACTGAAGAAAGCAGCGTTTTCGTTTCTTGGTATGTTCTCAAAAAGCATCTTTTCTGTTAATAATGTAATTTCTGTCAATCGTCCTGAGATTGCAATATTTATATTCGTGAGCGCCTCAAAAAACGGGCCCCATGTCACTTGGGAAGATTTTCAGTTACACGAAATTGGCAAGCTGTTAAAAGTTGCCCAAAGTTGCACAAAGTATGCAGTAACTTGCACAAAAGAAATGGAAAGTGTGGAAAATGTTGCGGAAAGTTGAAAAAATGCGCAAAGTAACGGAAAGTTGCGCAAAGTTACGAAAATTAAGTTGAGCAAAGTTACGAAAAGTTGCGCAAAGTTACGAAAAGTTGACCAATGCTATGAAATGTATTGCAAAGTTAAGGAGAGTTGAGAAAAGTTAAGCAACATTTTAATGTAACTTCATGTAATTTTCTGAAACTTTTCATATTTTTCAACGACCTCGCCAATTTCGTGTAACTTTTGTCGAAATCGTGGAAATCTTCCCATTTGACATGTGGCAGAAAAAAAAATCGAGCAGAATTCCTCTTTTTCTTTCTGTTTAGAGAAAAATGAAGATCCACTCATGTGCTATTCAAACGCTCCATTAAAAAAAAAAAACCTTCCTGAAAGCCCCTCGTATTTTAATCTAAGGTTGGTTCGAACGAACATCCCTCGATTTTCTTACGTAAAATTGCGTATGAAACCTAAAAAACAAGATCCCATTTCTAATACGGATGTTGTTTTGGTTACATGTCGTTATGGCCATGGTTCGTTATTCAGTGATTTCCAAACGATCAAATACTACATAATCCTGATTAACAAACCTTATTTCATTCTTTGATTAACGAGCCCTTCGGTACAGATACATGCATAAAGGATATTGGTGTGTTCGGGAAAAACGAACCTTCGAAATAACTAGCCGTAACCGTTGTTTCGTTTGTAGAGTCTTGGTGGAAAAACGATCCCAACCTGTTCAAGCAGGCTGTCGAGATTTTCAAGCTCGGTATTAGAACTGCCATCCACTTCTACCGTATCTGTAAGCAAAGACTTACAGTACGCTTTGGACCCCCTCCATTGTTACCACGGTTACTCACGTATCATGACTGGTTACTTACTCTAACGCGAGCAAGGAGTAAAGTGTGTCTCGACTCGTTGAAATGTCTTCATCAGGTATTTGCTTGATATGTACAGACAAAAACGATTTTTTTTTAATAAAAAACTTCAGAACTATAAATATTTACTTAACTTACTACCCAAATAACTATACAAATCAAAATCAAATAAATGAATAAATAAATACATTAATAAATGTACAATCCAGTCGTATTTTGGGGGGCTAAGAATAGTTCTTGATATTCCAGTAATCATACAAATTTTAGAAGAGTGCACCTATTACACACTCGCTGATGTAAAATGACGAAGTATGTGGTTGTGCTATAATTAAAATTTTAAGCGCACAATAATTAAGATTAGGTTTCGTTTGATAAGCAGATTGTGGAGTA
The DNA here is from genome assembly GCA_001188425.1 of Eucidaris tribuloides. Classification (NCBI taxonomy): domain Eukaryota; kingdom Metazoa; phylum Echinodermata; class Echinoidea; order Cidaroida; family Cidaridae; genus Eucidaris; species Eucidaris tribuloides. The sequence goes on along the minus strand of JZLH01S0177374.1, from coordinate 5,385 downwards.
CACAAGCAGGTGTACTTTCTATCAATTTGCTAGTCAAATCTATTTAGTGAATAATACGTCTATATTTATATTTAAGTTTATATTTAAGTTTGTCTGCAATTTTGTTTCAACTATTTAACTTGAAGGTGAGCACAACGCATGGTGGGCTGTTGGCATACCACAAGTTTTACGAGCCGGAACTTAGACTTTTCGATGTTCATTCTGGCATAGCAAACTACATTGAGAAAGTTCAAGTAAGTCATGAAAGTGCGTGCATGTGTCACACAATTAATGTATTTCCATTGATGTAACACTCGAGGTGGTTTGGAATATACCCATGGGCACAAATCCTCGCAGGGATTCTATTCATGTGGGGGGGAGGCACATCTGAATGCAACAATTGGGCGTCTCCCCCACCACCACCACCATCCCCACTTGAATAGAATTTCTGCGAGAATTTGCGCCCATGAATATACCTACTGAAGTAACTGGCAAAATGTGTTCTCACATTTATAAACTCGAAAAAAAACAGGTCGGTGTTGTCAAAAATATAGGAAATATATCAGTGCGATTGCCTTAAAGTAATATATAGTACATGACCTGTTACTGAATGAAAGGAAAATAAGTCAATTCTTATAAAGTAGTTACTGAGTACATGTAACTGTAAACTTGTCTGTATAATTGTAAGTGTATAAAAAGGGGAAAATACCCGAAGAATAGAATAAAGGGAAACTTATTAATCTTGTCATTTTGACGTTTTCTTTTGGTTGTGAATCTGTGGTAAAAGTATACTTAAATGGTAGAATCATGTGCCACTTGGTCTATCCAATGTGGGTATGTTATATGCTTAAAGATGTCATGCTCATTGTAAGCCCCGAGACTAAGAGAAATTCATATCCCTAAACTACGTACTTCACGTACATCAGTAATTACTAATTTTGTGCGCTAAACTTAACCGTCTGGACTGTACTTTATTTCAAAACTGTTTATTCTGTAACAAAGGCTCGGTGAAAGATTAAACATGTTTGGTATATCACCATCATGCTGTGATCAAGTTTTCTT
>JZLH01S0177344.1:2912-15293 GCA_001188425.1 Eucidaris tribuloides | reverse complement strand
AGTATTAAGGAGATATTACAGAAAACAGTATACTTTACTGCTAAAAAACGTACCCCAACCAGGGTCTGGAATCATCTTTGGTGATTCAGATAGCTTAGATGAAATGGTGATTTAGCCCATGAGCGTCAAACAGGCATCGTAGCCAGTAATTAATTCCTCACGGAGTAGAAGTAGCGCATATTCATTTGTGAAAACTTGACATGAGTCTAATAATTAGGGGATAAGTGTTGAGTTGTTTTAGAAGGTTTACACCCTCATACGAGACTGTGAACCCTAACCTTAACATGTAGTTATGAGTGTGAACACCTAGCGTCATGGTACTTACCGGTGGTCCTGATCGATACAATCCGAACTCCTGGTTTGTAGTCTTTGAATGTTATCGTCTCTCTTGTCCATTCTGGCAGCTCAATTGTTTCCAGGGTTTTGTCTATTTCCTTTGTCTCAATGACGTCACCGTCTGAATTCAGCAATGAAGCTGTCAATGAGTAGTAGCCTCCTCCTGAGCATCCTTCCCGAAACGACTCGGAGACCTGTAGAATAGAACCTAAAATTACCACTAACTGTCATTTTCTCCCCTCCTCCTCCTCCCACTCCACAGTTTCCCTCTTTCGTCTTCTACCTCCCCTCCTTTTCCTCCTCCTCCCTCTTCTTCTTCTTCTTCTTCTTCTTCTTCTTCTTCTTCTTTTTCTTCTTCTTCTTCTTCTTCTTCTTCTTCTTCTTCTTCTTCTTCTTCTCTATTTTTTTCTACTCCGTCGATCTTCTTCTTCTTGTTCTAATTCTTCTTTTTCATCTTCTCCTTTTTTCTACTCCTTCTTAGATCTTCTTGGTTTTGTTGTTGTTCTTCTTCTTCTTCTTCCTCTTCTCTTTTCACTTCTTCTTCTTTTTCTTCTTCTTTTTCATCTTCTATGGTCTTCTTCTTTTTTCTTCCTCTTCTTTTTCATCTTCTCCTTCTTTTCTACTCCGTCGATCTTCTTCTTCTTGTTCTAATTCTTCTTCTTTCTTCGCCTTCTTCCGCTTCTTCTACTTTTCCTTCTTAACACGTTTTCTTGACTTATCTTGTATTTCTTTTTCATACGCATGTATATGAATCCGTTACGCAAATAAAACAATGTTTATACACTGTAAAAGTAATAAACACTTTTATAAACGCATTTCTGCAACACTTTATAAATATTTGAACACGTTTATCTGGAAATCATAAATTGGTTTATTTCAAAAGTTTGTGTATCACCTACATGATATCAAAAGTTTGTATTTATCTCTAGAACACTTCATAAATGCTTAACACGGTTTTAAGTAAATAGGTGCTGAAAATCATCAACGCGTCAACAAACATTTTTTTTGTGTGTGTGAAGATCTAAACACTATCATATAGGTGAAAAACAATATTTGAACTACATGTGTTTATCCTGTTTATGATTTCCAGATAATAGTGCCACATTGTTTAAAAAGTGTTTCAGAAAAGTGTTTAAAATATTTAGTACTTTTACAGAGTAGATACTCTCAGCCTCAAGATCTCCGCCAAGACTCACCTGTATCTCCGGACCGCTATCCAAGTGCTTTTCCGAAAAATGCTGAGTCAGGTCGACCTCCTGCTCTTTGTAACACGTCACATAAGATGTAGCAAATGCTGCAAAACACACATAAATCCTTCAAGTTACAATAATCATAGTTGAAGTTACTTTTCAACTCCGAATATTAAAGCACAAGATTAGTTTTGGCGATTTTGTTTTTATTAGAAGGCTTTATGCCCGAAGGTCATATCATACCAATAACAGATTCTGAATGTCTTTATTATTTTTGTTAATAGTTTTGGGGATTTCTTTTTCATTTGAAAGCTTTATGCCCAAAGGTCACATTACACCAATAACAGATTCTGAATGTCTTTCATTTTTTTTTATATCAATTAATGAAAAATCTCGGGGGGGGGGGACCCCGAGATTTTAATAAGGTGTTAACGTTATCTGAGTTATACCTCATGAGAAAAAGCAGACTCTGATCTTTTTGATGAGGTATAATTTTGATAACCTAAACACCGTATTAACCCTTTGTGTGCTATAATATAAAATATAGTCGAAAATCACCCAGGGTACCCCGTAAAATCTCGGGGGTCTCCCCCCCCCCGAGATTTTTCATTAATGAATATCAAAATAAACACGAAAGACACTCAGAATCTGTTATTTTGTGATGTGACATTTGGGCATAAAGCTTTCAAATAAAAAAAAAGAAATTCCCAAAACTAAACTTGGGCTTTAATAAATGAAAAGTCTCGCGGTGACCCCCGAGATTTTCGACTATGTTCTACATTATAGCATCCAAAGCGTTAATAAGGTGTTCAGGTTATCTGAATTATACCTCATCAGATAGATCAGAGTCTGACCAGCCCTAATAGTTAACACTAGTGACACTTCTTTGACCTTTTAAAAACTGTAATCGAAAATCTTGATGATACCCATTAGAGATCATGCTATAATAATAATATAAACCATAACATGCCAAGTGGGAAAATTGGGTTATTACTTTTCATTTGTGTAAGTATTGTTGATACTTTCACTTACCGGATGCTGTCAAATAAAATTAATTGTGTCTTTATCACTCTGGTTTGGTGTGACCAAGATGGAAAAGTGAGGTGTTTGGAAACTGTATAGTTTCTTTACACAAACCCGTTTTCCTCCCGAGTTTACACATATTTTTTTTATAAATTAATTAATTAATCAATGATGTTTGTATTTTATTCATGCCCGATGAAGAGCAACGTGTAAACGGTCGTTTGCTTTTCTCTTACATATTATAGAAAGATAGACTGAAAAAGTATGTTTCATATTAATAGCATTTTGAATTGCTTGTGCAAAATGTATTTTTTTCTTATTTTTTAGTTTACCTTTGTATAAATACAAGAGAAGATCAAACTAGCAACCTTGAAATAGGATTTCATAATCATAAGTGCAACTATACATGTCATAGTGTGAACCCTCTTTGGTGGCAGTAATGAAATGCAATACTGCGATAGAAACGTACATTTCTCTGTCTCGTGTCCGCCATCTTGTACCTTCCAGTCTCCGCCATAATTCCAGTGAGCCATGTCTCCAGTCTACATTTAGATGAAAGATATAGAGGTATATGTACTTAACACAACACTCATCAAAATGTTTGACTTAATTATAGAATTGATTGTTCTATTCAATGATTTATTACATACACGATACATAATTATTATCCACTTGTTCTACGAAACATTTCAGAACATTGGCTTAAAGTTGGTGCATTAACTCACACGAAAGTTCAATGGTGCCGATTCTTTTTCCGCTCAAATTTCTGCTGACATTAAGTGTATGATTTTGTTTTATTGGGGGGATATCTTGACCAATTGTGATTGAGTTTAGGAAAATAATAGATTATTTATTGTAAATTAAAGTTGCAATCCTTACCTCTCCAGATGCGTTTTCCAGTAAGTTGGGTGACCAACCGGCAATCTTCATCTCCTTCATAGAAAAGGTACGATCGAGGGCGTTCAATTTGTCAGCAAGCTGTTTCGATATAATGCAACAGAAAATATACTCGCGTGAGCCATAAATTGTGTCGACAGAACAAAAAAATAAACAAAAAATTGCAAAGGGTTGACGAAAGACAGCGAAGGAAGAAGAAAGTGACAGTAGGAAAGGAGAAAAAGAAAAAGAAGAAGAATGAGGAGAGAGGGATGGCGAAGAAGTAAAAGAAAAACAAGAAGAACAACAATAACAAGAAAAAGAAGAAAGAGAAGACAACGACGAAGAGGAAGACAATAGAGAAAGAAGAGAAACAGGAGGAGGATAAACGGGATGACGAAGAACAAGAAGGCAAAGGATAATGATGACAGAGAATATGACGATGATGATGATGATCGATGATGATGATGATGATAATGGTGATGATCATGTTCATGATGGTGAAGATGAAGATGTTGAAGAGTAGCTATAAGAAAGAGGAGAAGGAGACATTTATGAAAATTTTAAAGTTATATACGTCTATACAATCAAACAATATGATACACACCTCTTGCTTTACTTTTGCTTCTGCCTATCTTTTCTTCCTGCGAGGGCCGAGGTTCCTTGAAAGATTTATCATAAATCAGGAACGCTTCTACAACTGCCTCAACTTCAAGCTCCGCTGAAATAATATATGATATCAAAAAATGGTAGTTAGTATCAGAATGTCTATCATTCAAGTGAAACGTGTTTGACACATATATTTTGTAACATTACAATCATTGGGGCGTCAATAGCGGAGGTGTGTGAGGGTATATCCCCTTCCCCTCCCATTGGACTGGAATTTGTGGGTAATTTACGATTCTGTTGGGTAAAATTACGAGAGACCTTTCTGTTTTGTGCTCGTTTACTTATCGGGTCTGAATTATGTTAGGTACTCCCAAATTAAAACAGTTTTGGCGATGTTCCTGCACAATCCTCACCATCATGGACAGTATTCAACTGAATATTTACTAGTAGCACTGCTATTACTTCGCTGCAAATTTGGAGTGTTAAATTTACACATTGGGTATATTCTAGTTTAGTTATGTGTATGACTTCTTCCAATAACACAATCCCAATGGTTTGATACCCTAGCATATACTTACTGCCGGTTATACTTATAGTTGCCTTGCCACTCTCATCTACCATCAGTGGTAATTCACAGGTCTTGGCCGTTAGCCCCTCTACCTCATCTGGGATCTTCTTCAATGCCTTCAAAACCTGTAGACATTTGAACAATGAAGACAGATCAACAATCCAGGTGTGTTAACCAGGAACTAGATTGTTCGGACTTGCGGGTATAGCCTCTCCAAATTGTACGATTTTCTGTAAAATTGCAAATGCTATCGAGACAATACATTTTAACTCATTTAGTTGGTTCAATGTGTATTCATTATACGATAAATGCCATTGGTAGAATTTTCAGTGACATTTTGTCATTCGAATTAGAACGTATGGATCCGATTGTCTACTCGGCGAACCAGTGCGCCGATAGTACCTCATATGTTGTATGTGGTCGAGCCGGTGAGCCGATAGCACCCAGTGTTACAGGGCGATGAGAAACGTAACGACAATTTAAGGACTACGACTTGTACATAAGACAAAGAAAACTGTATTACTAATTAAGAACAATAACGGTCGGAAATAGAGTAGTTCACAAAAATAGTTCTTGATGTCTCCTGTACTGTCAAGAATAACATTATCACCAAACGAATAATTAATTGAAAAAAAAGACTTGGGCGTTATGCATTTTTAAGTACCGTGATGTAAACATCGCAGGCGAAAAATGAGTACCGTATTGTTTCTATATAAAATCCAATGGTATTAATATTGTAGAAAATATTGGTCCCCCATTTAAATCCTTTTAAAGCACGATGTTATCCAGCAGCTTTGACAGTCCAGTCCGTACTAAAGTATCTCATTAAAAGAACCGTGGGGTGATTTTTTTTTTGCCAGGACGTATTCATTTACTGGTTATGGAGATACGGAGTCATGTGGCACTTTGGTGTAATGCTACCTAATTCCATGGCAGCTCATTTTAGAATCACGGGGGGGGGGGGCTTTGAGTCTTACATCTTAAGAATAAAAACGGGCCAAATAAAGGGTTATTCAAAAGAAATCACTGATCTACAGAAATCCCGCTGACAATTCACAATATATAATATGCTAAGATACCTTAACGACATACCTTCTCTGTAACCTCAACATCGTTGATTTCAATTTCTGCATCATCCAGGCCATTACTCAAAGCGTACATCCTGAGTGTGTATTGTCCTTCGGGAATGGGTATCTGAAATCACAGAAAATAATTGTAACGAGGGCAAAATGTTCCGTTATCGTAAACTAGAAAACGTCTTTATTCAACACTGGAATGGTAGAGTAATACACTTGAATGGACGGTGCACATATTTCACACTAATTATACAATTACAAATAAGGCATATATATAATTTTAAAATCTTTTGTAATATAACCTGATATAAAATCTCTTGTGTATATTTTGTAACCATTCATTATTCTGATTGGCCACCTCTGTGGGGCCTGGTGGCCTCAAACGTAAGAGTTCATGCGAGTAATGTGCTGCCTAGGCGTATCCCTCAAATTGGTAACTTACCTCAAACGTCATGTTGTCTGCAAACGAAGGATGCGAGGAATTGCACGAGCTGTAAAGGAAACCATCAAAGGTCTTGGCTACTAATGCGTGTAAGCGAGTCTCCAGCGGTATGGTTTCCCAAAACTTCCGAAAACACTGCAAGCCTTTGGATAAACGATAATTTGTAGAAGAAAAACAAACTTTAATCAACCCAGCTATTACTTCATCGTCTGATTTTCATACGTTAAATGCAATTTCAGAAAGCACTGGGTTTGCCAGCAACCTTGCATAAGTATGGCAACTGCTGATCGACATCATTGTAGAATAGGTCTATCTGTAGAAGGGTACGCCTCCATTTTCCCGTTTAACTCTTTACAAGCTGAATAATAAGGACAATTGTTCTTGTCATATTTTCTTTGAATTGTGCTTTCCTTATTGTGATATTGAAAATGGTAAGTTTTCTATACATGTAGATGTTGCTTAAGCACACTAGCTTTTTTATTGCCTCCTGTACAAAGGTGTTCCAGAAAAATAATCATTACGATTGTTCAATTAATAGTACGATTGTGCACAGACGCAACATTCGTGCAAAGGGTTAATAACCTAAAAAGGGGGTCACAGCCCTATAACCCCCCCCCCCCAAAAAAAGGGTAAAATATGTTGGTAAATTAGCCTCATAGTTCGTTGCAGTTTAGGACTGGTGTCACTGTGTATTGATAATTTCCTTCCACAAATATCCCGGAGCCTACTTATAGTAACAAGGTCTGTGGATTGCGGGGTTTTGAAATAATTGCTACCCTAAACAGATCTCAGCATCTTCCTCAAAAGTCTCTTTCCTAAAAGGACTATCTAATAGCCGAGGGCGCGGGTGGAGGGGTGTCTCGGTTTTGTTTTCTAAATGTTCCCATTGATATTGTGACGCAATTACCCAGGGAAGGGAACGCCTCTCGAAAACTTTCTAGTTTTGAACGCAGAACCTTCCGCTTTTCTGATCGTTGCCATACCCACAGTCATAATCATGTTGCATGTAGCAGCAAGTAATACATGTATAGTAAATATATCTTTACCTTTCTCGCCTTCCAGCTTGAAAAACATTTGCGAATCACGAAAGACAACGTGGTTAAGAGCTTCGTACACGGGTCCGCCTAGGTTGACGGCAAAAGTGACGCCAGGGGTCTGTTTGATGACGTGGCACGGGGAACCCCCTAACTCAATAGAAACTTCTGATCCATCTGTTAAATGACAAAACGACAGCAAGGTACAAGATAACGACCTCATACGTAAATTACAGCTAATAAATTGCCTTGTGAAGACATAATTAAATGTGCTAGGTGCTAGGTGAGAGATTGACACTCTGTCTCGACGGGAGCCCGGACAGCTCAGTTGGTAGAGCATTGACCCTGCTAGTAAAACATCACCAGTTCAAATCCCAGTCGGTGCATTGTGTTTTTCTCGCTTTGGCAATTCTTAATTCTCAATGTATTTATCTAATTCTACTACTCTATTATCAACATAACTAAAACGTAGTTTATGAGACGCCAATGTGCTCTGATAGTTCATCCAAATACAGACGGTAAGACGTTCTCTGCATTTCAAAGGAAAGGTGATACTATGATCTTAATCATAATCATCGTCCTCACACACTTTTCAATATTTCAATATTAATTTCCTCTTAATTATGCATGGACATGGAACAAAACTACATTTCTCAATTTGTACTTTCATCATAATGTTAGGTTAACTTTTGTCTGTTCGTTTTTAACTGTGTATAAAAATGAAATAACACTACTTCTTACTTTGGTCGGGCATTACAGCAAATGCTCTGAACATCTTCAGTCCTGGGTTCTTCTCGCTATCGTTTAACCTCCTCTGGAACGCTAGTCTTCCATCCGGTTGTTTCATCAGTTCATTCCCTTTGATCTCTTGGATGGTGTGGCCGTTGAGGGATAGGAGGATCTTGGTTACGCGATCTATCCACACAGTAATAACGTCACTGTCAGCCAGAAGACCACTTTGGATAGGGGTAGCGTTTCCCGTTGCTAGGCAACCGTCCTGCAGACATCTTTAACAGAAAAATGACGGTTGGGTATAGTACTTTGTTGGATCGCAGTGGCATGTTCGTCAATATCGTTCATTGCTTTGAAAACAAAAAGAGTCACGGGCACCCTAAAAAACCTTGCACATCTTTAATATAATTATATTCTTGTTTGTTTGTTTGTTTGTTTGTTTGTTTTTTTGGCATTCTCCACCTTCTTACGACCTTTATGCGAAATATTTTATCATCAAGAAATAAAAGAACAAACAGCTACATCCCAAGTCTCAAATTCCATTCAAACACATCAAAACACGGTATGATGTGGAGTACATTTATCAGATTTTATGGAGGATACAACTCATTTTTCGTATTCCACATATCGACTGCTTTCAATAACGGTTACAATACAACGGTTTTAGGGTGTCAGGTAAGAGGTAATACATGTTTTCATCATTTGTAAACTGATGGCAGTACGATACATCTTAAATGTAAAAGGACGAAATGTACCTTTCTTTGGGATCATTGATGTCTTCTGGGATGTTGCTGAATATGGCATAACGACACGGTCCTGGAGGACCCGTGACCACCAAAGAGTCATCGCGTCCGATTTCGACTTTCCACACGTCGGAGGAATTGGCTCCCACTGAAGTACCTTTGATAAAAGTGGCATACCCGTCGCCTTTTTTGAGAGTCACATGATATAGAGCTGATGTCGTCATATCCTCATTACCGAAGCTATTTGAGCAAAGTAGGAGCATGGCACGACCCATCTGTTCCCACGCGTCTTTAACCAAGGTGGTTGGTTTGGTCCCATCAAAGGCTTGCGTATGAAACACCTTGCCCATTTTCTGGGGAGGGTGGTCTTTGAGGAATGCAGCGCTGTTGTTGTGGAAGATTGTACAGTGCGTACCTGCTGGACCTTGTATTTGTAGCTTCTCGTCCACGGCTTGGAACTTCCATTTGTCGGCTCCGGAACTGATGAGGGGAAACTAAACAAAATAGAAGAAAGTAATCCATTAAAGTGAGTATCGATGCACTTGGAAAGTAACTACCATAATGTAAAATTGACGTTTGTGAATAGCAAAACAATTTACGTATGTTAATATAATCTGTATTTTTATGTTCGGTCACGTTCAGTGATGAAGCGATGGGAAACGATTTTCCCTATTTACATAGTGGCAAAGGGGGAAACAGTCGGAAAGGGGTCTATTTTTAGACCCTCAGTTTCGTTTAACATAGCAATGCGCGTGTCTTTGGCATAGCACCGTATGTCTGTATTTATGAACGAAACACATTAAAGGTTACTTTTAAATTAAAAAGGTATAAGTGATTTAACGAGAAACTCGGAGGATCTCAAAATTACAGAGGGAAGTCTAGGTGGTTGTCGACCGGGAAGCACGCTCATGCGTGATATCTTTTGCAATTATTATAGTTCGATGGTTCGTTTTGTCGTTAACATTTTCAATTATCAATTTGTTCGAGTAAGATCTAGTTAATTTAACGCTAGATTAATGTTAATGGATCCCGTATGTTCTTTTCGTATAATAAAGAAAGACGATAATCCATCAATGGTCTTAAAAAGCAAGACTGAATTAAAAGCTCTTATGATGTTACTGTGATATGAAATGTCAAGGCCTACCTGTTCCACCTCGTTCTCAAGGGTAAGATGAATCAAGTACGACTGGCTGTGTACCATTCGTAATTCCTCATCTTTCGCACTGCAGATGGCAAGAAGACAAGTCCCGACCGGTGCGTAATTACAGGAAATCTCTGTACAGATGGGAGTACCTTCTTCCGGTCCCTCAAAGAGAACTCCGCAACCGCAGTGACCGAACCGCGCCATGTTCGAAAGTACGGTGGCGTGGGACTTGCCGAAGACGAGTTTGGGCTGCACGTAGCCATCAGCGTTGGTTAGGATCTCATACCAGTTGTACCTGCCGTGCTCTCCGGCTTGCATGACAGGCGTCGACTCGAAGTGGTTTCCATCGAAGCCGCATCGCAGGAGATTGAGTTCTGTCGCGTTCGAGTCTTTCCCTTCCTCATCCTCAAAGACGCGTACGCGGGTAAGAAGCATGAGGGCGCTACCACCCCCATGGCCGGCATTGACGTTGAATTCGGTTTGGATCAGATTTGGAATCGGGAAATCGCAATGCCCCGATGCCTCCAGACACGCGTGTGAAGCTATACAAGGAACGAAACACACTTAAGTGATACCTCATGGAGTTATGTCAAATCCTAAAACTTCAAGGTAAATGACTTGATTAGAGATAGCTTGGGGTGAAACTATTCTAGAATCTAGCCAACTGTGAAAGGATTCTACTGTAAAAATTGTGTAGTCCAAAATTGATTCTTCCTCCAATAACTTCCATCAGTATGCCTTCACGGCAACCTTGTGACAAATTTGTTGTGTAGCTTTCTATGGGTCTATTTAAATCTGGGCTCGAGAGAAACAAAATACTAGTATGTTCATGCTTGGTTCGACTGAAGTTATCAAATTCAAGATAAATCGTTACCGCCAGGACTACACTCTACCTGGTGAATGCATTAGTATATCTTTTAACCAGTCTAGTTTGAGATGCATTTTTTTTCTCTAAATTATGCCACTGCCCTTTAGAAGGGGATTCTTATTAAAAATATTCATATCACTCATGCATCAAAGAGTTTAACTGCTCTCGTGATATTCAGTCCATTCTATACCACTGCAAATATCATTTATGATAAAGTCATATGCAACTTATCATTTTCCCCTACAGGTCTTCAAAACAATCCAAACCTGTATTCGTTAAAGGTTGTGGTATTAATTTTCACACCGAACCATTGGGGTACATAAAAAATACAATGTTTAGAATTTGGTTGATGAATAATAAGCGACGCATCATTTAAAATTGCGCCAGTGCTCAAATTGTATTTTGCAACTGAAGTCCAGGTTTCTGACACGGGATGTACTTTTTCCTCCATTGATTTTGAATTTGGTAGAGTGCAATCTAAACACAGAGGGTTTGTTTTTCAACTGCTCGACCATGTCGACAAGACAGTTTGAGTTTTTTGAGTGTAAGCTAAATCAGCGGGTATTCAGTTTTGTTTTGTTTATGATACACGAATCAGATCTGGCAGTCATACTACTTTATCAGTAGTTTAAAATTCAATTTCAACATAGCGTTTAATGTCAATTTGTGTACAAGGAAACCTCACGTTCTCTCGCTACACTATAATTGGTTGCAGATTTCAGATCATGATGAAAATTTTCAGTTCCGTAGGTTTCCTTTGAAATTCATGTTTTATGGCAAGCCTTCTTTTCTATATAGTTCGAATGCAATGTCACATTATCATTATACCATGTTACTTATAGACCGGTATTACCATGATTAATATACTTAGTTACGTTCTAGTTTTTCAACGATCAACCTAGCTAATATGAATCGAGTTGACGAGAATAGATTGAATTGACTGATTCAACAATTAATTATGTGTTACTTACCCACAGAAGGCTGTCTCTCAATTTGGGGAGGCAACTTGATGTCCATTCTCTTCTCTTAGAGCGTCCACCCTGCAGTAAATACGAGACCATCGAAATTCATTACTTTATTGATGGAGAGGTTTAAATAATCACTAAAGCATCAAGAATTTATTTTTAGGCTATTGTGCTTATTTGCTTTGGTTGACCTTACTAGTGATCCGCTACCAGTCCATTTGGTTTCACTTACTCTGGACTTATGAAGAATAGTTTTTATATACTCTTGGTACCATTTCGCCAAGCATCCATAGACTTTAAAATGGGATATTCTAAGTGCAGGACTGAGATGGTTAAATCTCCAGTACTACATGTATATCCCTGCCCGAAGGGAAAAAGATATGAACATCATATAGTACACGAAGACATGGATGACGTTGGAAGTTGAATGAGTATTGAGGGTTTCTGGGCGTTGCAATAGGGACCCTAAAAATGCACATCAAATTAAAATCCGTTATTTCCAGATCTACTAAAATCTGCTGACAATTCCTGTCGAGTTGTCTATGGATTAAGTTTCGTTTTCTAATTTCTTCCGTTTTCCTCCTTCCTCTCCTCATCCTTCTTTTTTCTTCTTGTTTTTCATTTTCTCCTTCGTCCTCTTTTTCTTCTTCTGATTCTTCTTCTCCTCCTCATGAGGATAATCATCATTATTATTATAATCATCATCATCATCATCATCATTATTATTATTATTATTATTATTATTATTATCATTATCATCATCATCATCATCAGT
>JZLH01S0177341.1:8703-19558 GCA_001188425.1 Eucidaris tribuloides | reverse complement strand
TTGCATAGTTTACTTGATTCTAAAGTAGTTTCAGCCCAAGTTGAGGACTACCCCCAATCATGTCATTTACCTTTAATAAATGACGACGATTTTACGTCAAACATGTTTTTCAACTACTTGATATGACTTGATAAATTGGATTGCTGTTTTAAAGAATCAATAAACGTAGGTGAAATTAAATAGCATTTAATATTACTAATCCCAAAAGTCAAGCAGTTAATGTTGTACGTCTTCCCATCATCGATGCCACTTATGTCAGTCAAACAACATTTTTTCAGCTGCTTGAAAATGATTCAAGGATGATATCATCTATTAATGCCCTGAAATTTGCACGCGATGAGACTTTTTTTGTGTGTGGAAAAATTTAAAAATAAAACTGTTTGTCACGATCAACAATTTCCAGTAAGTGTGTTTTTCTGATGTCTGGAGTGACAACGAAATACTTTGTGAAAAATTATTTTAAAAAGTTGTATTTTAGACCAAAACTAATTTGGGCTTTAAAGGCAATAAAGTATTGGTAAATGGTGTCCTATTGTGATTTTTATATGGGACTTCATCATCTTTTGACACCCTGGAAATTGCACAATCTGAGAAATTTCAATTTTTCAAATAGAAATTAAAGAAAAAACATTGTTTTCAATAGGTTTGATGTTGTTTCGTGATATCCATTGTGAAAATACCATACTTTTGTGAAAGACTGTAACAAAAAACAAGCAAAAAAAAAGGAAGAAGCAGCACAAGAAAAAAGAAAGCTTACATCTGTAAGAGGCCTTAAAGGCTTAAAGTGTGGCATGAGTTACACTTAAAGGCCTCCACATACACCTCCACAGTTCTATGGTTTTCCTTGACCTAAAAAACAAAGCAAAAAACAAAGAAACAAAAGAAAAAGGAAGAAAAAGCACAAGAAAAAAGAAAGCTTACATTTGAAGAGGCCTCAAAGGCTTAAAGTGTGGCATGAGTTACACTTTAAGGCCTCCACTTACACCTCCACAGTTCTATAGTTTTCCTTGACCTAAAAAAAACAAGCAAAAAACAAACAAACAAACAAAGGAAGAAGAAGCACAAGAAAATGAAAGCTTACATCTGAAGAGGCCTTAAAGGCTTAAAGAGTGGCATGAGTTACACTTTTAGGGCTCCACTTACACCTCCAGTTTTATGGTTTTTCCTTGACCTCAAAAACAAGCAAAAAAAAAACACACCCCCCCCCCCAAAAAAAAGGAAGAAGAAGCACAAGAAAAAAGAAAGCTTACATCTGAAGAGGTTTTAAAGGGTTAAAGTGTGGCATGAGTTACACTTTAAGGCCTCCACTTACACCTCCAGTTCTCTGTTTTTTTCCTTGACCTCAAAACAGCACAAAACAAACAAACAAAAAAGGAAGAAGCAGCACAAGAAAAAAGAAAGCTTACATCTGAAGAGGCCATAAAGGGTTTAAGAGTGGCATGAGTTACACTTTAAGGTCTCCACTTACACCTCCAGTTCTATGGTTTTCCATGACCTCAAAAACAAGCAAAAAACAACCCCCCAACCAAAAAAAGGAAGAAGAAGCACAAGAAAAAAGAAAGCTTACATCTGAAGAGGCCTTAAAGGGTTACAGTGTGGCATGAGTTACACTTTAGCCACTTTAGCCAATATTTTCATGGGGGGGGGGGGGCGATCACCCCCCTGCCCCCCAAGATCGACGCCTCTGGTTGCTCCTTGACAACCTCAAAGCTTGCCCGACGAGCAAAAATGTATCCTTGACAACCAGATAGCTTGCCCAACGAGCAACAATGTATGCACATATTATATTCATAGGAACAGATGAAAGAAATAGATCATCACTGGGTTTTGGAAGAAAAAACATCCATAAATTTAAATACATCGTAAACTGGCATACTTTAAAGCAGACACTTCAGTCATTGTGTGTGTGTGTGTGTGTGTGTGTGTGTGTGTGTGTTGTGTGTGTGTGTGTGTGTGTGTGTGTGTGTGTGTGTGTGTGTGTGTGTGTGTGTGTGCGCGCGCTTGTATGCCAATGCGTGCGAGGAGGTTTGAACTTACACATACCCACAGTGGGAGGAGACACAGTTGTGTATCCAGAAACTTGAGGAGCTCCTCTAAGTAACATGCACATAGAACATCTGCAAATTCCTTGAACATCATTGTGTAGCATTATCAGAATTCTCCTCAAATTCCTGAAAAAATCTCAAAATATCCGTAGGGGTACGAGCACTGTGTATTTCCTGATAGAACAAAGAGAAGAGCGCCTCCAATGTAACTCCTGAAATTCCCTCCTCAAAGTTACCGGCATTTCAATATCGATCACCAGCCAGCACAGAGCGACAGATTTTCTTCATGTTTCTGTAACTATATTGGATCTGCAGACGTTCTACAAATAAAACAAGAAAAATATATAACTTCGATCATCAAATTCTCTGTGATTCATCGATCTGCACTGGCGTCATTGCGAAATGGTCTACGTTTGATTCCTTTCCTTAGACGGTGCTTAATGTGTCAGGGTATCTATGTAGTCCCACATATAGTGATTCATGTAGAGTACACAAATCACAACATTTTGAATTGCCGTAAATTAATAATGTTCACGGGAAATTAGGGTTAGGGTTAGGGTTGTGGATAGAGTACACTAACTCTACCCTAAACACACGCAAACACACACACACACACACACACGATACACACTCGTAAGAGCACCATCTCACTGAACCCTACATTGTGAACCCTCCTCAAACTGCATGCGAAAAACTCATCTGTTCAAACTGCACATTGTACACGTGTGTGTGTGTGTGTGTGTGTGTGTGTGTGTGTGCAAAAGCATATAATTGTGGCTGTCGGCTGTGTGACAATTTCGTAAACAAAGCATAATGATACATAATGATTACAAACATACAATTTTGCAGGGGGTGCTTCAGCACCCCCAGCACCCCCACAACCCAGGACCATGTCAATGCCCGGAGACCGCTCGGAATAGCTCCCGGATTTGCCTAGTTATGACTTAAATCGATCTGTGACCATCAGGAAATCGACAGGGCGCCCCCAAGCATCGCTGGGGCTTTACAGCCAGCTCAACTTCTCCAAAAATCTCTGGACGATGCCTGAATTCAAGTGGCGACCAAGTAGGCTATAAATCCGGGCACTCGCCACTTTATTTGTGACCGTAGCATTAGCGATAGCCGGGCATGCGCCGAGCAGGCAACATCCGGTTGCCGACCAATTTTGAATTCACCTGCCCAGTGACCGACCAATCTCCCAGCAGCAACCGTTCGGCAGCAGGTTGGCGACCGGGTGGCGACCGCTCAACAGCCTTTGATTTAGCGGCTTCGACCTTTGACCTAACTCGTTCGACGGCGACTGCTCGATTAGGTCGGTGCCCGGGCGGCACCCACCCGGGCACCTGGCGTGTTTTGGGCGGCGAGTAAAATAGAGCAGGCGCCGCTAGAATTTTAACTCCGCACTAAAACTTCAGCGGCGACTGACCGATGCTCTAAAAACCAGCGGTGCCTGGGCGGCTGCCGCTCGGTAACCGGGCGAAATTGGCTTAAAACTCGCCGCCCGGCCGCTGAGCAGGCCAATTTTTGTATTTGTGACCAAAATGTCAGACACTCCTCAGCGTGCTCCGAAAGAGACAACATCTAGATTTTCGTACAAAGTTTTCTAAAAGGCCACATGTATTTTTTTTTTACAGTTTTCATTGAATAAAAAAGCAAAAAGCACAGGAGAAAACCATTGGAGCAGGGGGAAAAGGTTTTATTGTTAATAGCCGCAGTGGGGCAACCGCGTAAATATAACCAGGTTGCCAGTGGAAAATATTCCCGGAGGAGCCCATTGGTCCGCCGCCAGTACGCATTTATACCTGCAGGGTCCTACCGATCACCGGCGAACCATACCATACCGCGTTCCGCAATACTTTACGTGTAATTCTCTCAGATTAGAGAGTAAAGTGTACCAATTGGTACCTCGGAGGCACGCTTCCCACATTTCTACCTGAACACTCGCAAGTGAACCACTCTGGCATGGTTAGCATTGATTTGGCACGGGTATGGTATGGTACGGTACGGATCTCTTCCAAAGGGCTTGAACAGGCCCTCAGTTATGGTACAAAAAACACCTACGTATATTAAGGCCTCCGCACACTGTGCGACTGTTGTCGTACGACTCGGAATTATGACGTAATTTACGTCATTTTCATGAATCCTGAAAAATCGCAAGCAAGTCGTACGACTAATCGTAGGAATTCGGCATGCCAAAAACCTACGACTGGTCCTTGCGATTTCGTTTCGACTGAGCCCATTCAGCCAATCACGAGACAGTATTTGATGTGCATGTACCAGAAGAAGCTCGAGCTCGCGCACGCAAATGACAAAATTTTGAGTAATTTTGTTTGATAATTGTGTGATATGGTGTTTCTGAACATAGCTAGAGTGACTACAGGAAAGTACTGGACTTCACGGACGTTATGGTCAAACTTTCTGGTAAGAAACTAAAATTTAAATACTTTTTAACACTTAAAGAAATGTTTTCGCGTGATAAACTGCTGTGTGCGGTGGGTTGTTTGCCACCGGTACCATGCAGTAACGGTAGGCCACGCGGAAGCCTGGCCGATGTTAACGGCATGCATCGCCTGGCGCAACGGGCTAGCGCACGATTAGCTACCTGCCTAAAGCTGGTACGGATCGGGTCGATCAGGCAATTGAAAAAAAAAGACTCAAAATGGTTCAAAATCACAATAGACTAACCTAGCCAACCTTACATGTAATTTCATTATATTGGATTAATCACTTATCCACGACTAGGCTGTGATGACATGAAATCTACTGCTCGCTAGGCGTAAATATCTGCCGGCGTAGATCTACCATACGGTAACGGAATAGGCCCACACAGTCCCGGACACAGGGTTAGTTCTGGCCTAATAACGTCAGATCTAGCCTAGGATAGCCTAGACTACACTACGTTTCATGACTATAAATCCAAGGTACTCTTATTAATTAACAAGTAAAAAATGTGTGTTCAACAAAGAAGGTGAAGTAGCAAATAGGATTAGGATCTGGCCAATCAGTGTTATTTCTTTCTTTTGTTTTACGAACCAGGAATTTACATGTAGGCTAAAACCTGTGAATGTATAGGCCCTAGGTCTAAAATATTGGTTTACGATACAGAACATTTCGAACATAATTTAATTTCCTATTATGCACCAATACCAAGGGCGTAGGCTAGTTTGGGCACGGGGAGGTGCACATCTTGGGGAGGTGGAACTGAAGTGACATCGGGAGGTGCAAATCTTAGGGAGGTGTTGAACTAAAGTTGTGTAAATCAGGCGTTGAAAGTAGAAAAAGTGGTACAAATTTCGTTTTGCTTGCCAGGGGCGGAACTCATATGGCTCGTGCGGGGGGGGGGGGTGGCACGTGCACCCACTGCACCCCCAGCCTATACGCCCTTGAATACAAGTGATAAACAAATGCTACAACTAAATAATAAAGAGAAATGATCATCATAGGCCCTACTAATAGCCAACAAGAACAACAACAACAATAATGATGATAATAATAATAATAAAGTAGTAGTATATAAGTAGTAGTCAGGATATTAGTAGTAGTATAGTAATAGTAGTAGTAGAGTAGTAATAATAATGATAGTAAGTAATAATAATAATAATAATAATAATAATAATAATAATAATAATAATAGTTATTAGTACTACTATCCTTAACCCTGTGTTCATTTATTTTTTTTATTAAGATTATCGTCACCATCATGATTGTTTATAATTAAAATAAATACGCCCTATTTTAATGATAGAAGACCCCTATTCGCCTGCTTTTTCAATGAATCCTCATTTTTTTGTTTCTTATGAGAATGGTAAAGCCCATTTGAAAAAGTAACAACTTTTTCTTCTTTTGTCGAGGATGATGAATTACTACATGTCTGTCTACTTTTGTGTCATCGTTTCTGAAGTAACTTATTTAAGGTCGTCTAAAAATAACCATCAGAAGCATGTTTTTCTTTGTTTTCTTTTTGTTCGGCATTTTCTCGTTTCAAACTATAGTATAGTTAACTAAATAATACACTGTAGGAATAGGCATAGGCCTACTTATTGTAATGATTATGAAAATAAGTAACTAAAACGACAGGCATGATTATTACAGGCTGCTGGAATCATTGTTGAGGGGTTTCCTGGAGAACGATGAACTTGAAAAATTGAAAACTATTAAATTATCACAGATAAACACCCATTTACACACTCCCCCTCCGAAGTACAATGTTCACTCCTCCCCTCCCCCTCCCCCTCCCCCCCCCAAAAAAATGTTTGGGGATTTTATCAATTCATGTATAGCTACATAAACTCAATGATACACTAGGTAGGAAGATTAAGAAGAAACCATAAAGTTTAATATTAATATGTTGTCCCATTTATTTCACCCTTATTTCACTGAACTAGTAGAAATATACCAAAATAATCGAGCAATATGCGCATGCATAAGGTATTCTCGCAGTGAGTCCCCACGAGGATAAATCGCAAGTCGGATCGGAAGCACCACACACCTCCCGACTCGACAAGCTCGTCGAATCGGAATCGGGTCGAAATCGGATCGCATAGTGTGCGGAGGCCTTTAAATAGACTCCTGTGGTAATAGTCTGTACAGTTGGATTGTTTCCATGCACATTCACACAAGAACAAATTATGCTCAACAAATAGTCATTCGACCTTCATGATACATATTTGGGTTATATTTGAATGGTCCTGTTTGTTGATATTGTTCAAGTGCAACTTCCACTGTAGTCCAGCAAAAAAGGAAATCGCCAAATACTGGGAGAAAGAATGGATATATGACTTGAGACAAATAAGGGTGTGACATATTTTGATTATGGAGAATTGCCTGAGTCAGTCATCATGTGAAGGTTTAGTTAGTACAATCGTGAATGTGAATTTGACAAACATTACAGAATAGGAGGTCAATGCTGTTTTTTTTTTAAAGACAGACAATTGCAATCCATTGTGGGTTCGTAAAATTCAAATAACGCCAACAATAAAAACCAAAAAACAAAGACACAAAACACATAAATTTCACCATAACAGCTACTATACAAGGACCAAGCTTTAATTGATTGAAATAGAAAAGTCCGTAATAAACCTAGACGAAACACGCCACAAAACAAACATTATTTCTAAGTGTGATTTGTACATGTATACCCTGGAGTATCGATCTTTTACCAGGGGAGATGGAATTATCTTACACTCATGTCATGACAAACATGTAAATGGTACCCTGGGGTACCAAACAGAAATCCACCATTTTGTTTATTATTATTTTTTTAGCACTGTACTAATACTGAATTTGTCTATAACTTTTATTTAGTGTTTTTCAATGTTGAAAAACTCTTCTTGTGTAAAATGTTTTGTTAAAGCTGCTGGCTAACATTTACCACATTAAAAAATATGTGAGCTACGTAATCCTCCATGCTCCAAGTGTCTTTGATAAGGTCTAAAGATGAAACCCTGACAAAATTGTACTTCAAAATGATGATTTAGTGCTTTAAAAAAGTGAAAATCGTAGGTTGACCGGATTCACCTGCCCATTACATTTCCTCCCACAGACTTACTGTGTGTAAATCTACGTTATTTCTTACTCGCCCCGAGTATTACATGTTTATTTATTCATATCTTGCCAGTAGCAGCATACATTTACAAACTTTTGTATTCTGGGATGTTTATTTGTCCAGTTGAACACTACTATGTAGCTCTGATATCAAAGTTTGACTATTTTTTAAATTGATGCTCCACAATGTCAGCCTATCACTTTAAGTGATCTTATGTAACTCTACAGGCTTCGATCAACAACATCCATCATTTCCACACTGATTTTTTTGTCACTTTATGTCCATACATGTTGTCCACAGATGGAACACGAGCATCATTACTACAATACGCTCAGGCATAATAGCTTCAGATTCACGTTTCCGGTACAACCAGAAATTGCAACCAGGTTACGCTTCATATAATACAACACACTCAGTATGAAGTAAAATATTTCGATAATCTGAGATTAGACATGGGCTTGGTCGAGCTAAAAGCTGAAGCCATATAAAAAAGGACCGGAACCGGAACATGCAAAAACAATACGGAAAAGGCTGTGCTGCAAGTCGGTGAAACACAATAAACAAGTGTGAAGGATAAATGATTTTTCCCTGAAAAGCATAACTCTGCTAAATCTATATATGGGGGCACTTCTATTCCTGATTTGGAGGGAATCTGCTACATAATATTTGTATTGATATGATACCTTGGTGGTTAAAATAGCCTATTTGGACACCAAAACAAATTGTTCAAAAATACATTTAAAGGACTTTTCTGATTAAACATGTGAAAGAATTGATAGACAACACTGCAAAGAAAGACAAAGGACAGATGACATGATCAAAGAAAGCTATTGCTGATCACAAAAGAGTTGCCAAAATTGTAGACAATTTGTATTTATTTCACGTTGGAAAACAAAATGACATCCCTTGTCACTACGATGTATCTATCATGTCAACAACTCTTTAATGGTCTAACTGGAGAAATCATATCTCAAATTTATGAAATGAAATGTTCACAACTGCTGCTCAACTTAACGAGATGCGTCGCAAGTATTGATGTGTGGTACATGCATTTTGATAATATTAATTTTACATTTTGTAATATTGAACAAGTGAATGAGTACGTTATGCATGCAATGTGTAATAAAAATCCCTGCTGCAAATGTATGTCCCTGGGATGGCTCTAAATTCTGAAAAAGTCTAGCTTAAAACACCAAATTTCAGTCAACTACATTATTGAGAATTGTGTTAAATTCAAATAAAAGGGTCAATGAAAAAAGAAAAAGTTGCTTTTCATGGAATAGTAACCCACTTTTAAAGGCTGGGCATCTCTTTTGCATGCCTAAAAATTAACATTGTGTAAATACAATGACATTTAGAAGAAAATGCCATCTGGCAACCTTAGCAAACTATAGGAGCTCTAGAAACTAATTTTTAGTGGAATTATAGTGACTGTTAGACTCCTATTTGAATCTTTTCTCACGAGAGAAAAATTCCTACCATAGAACGTACACTAAATGGCTATTGTTTTTCTGTCACATTTTTCAAATTCTAAGTAACTACTGACCCCCAGATTTTACAGACATGCCCTTCATCAATAAGGGCATGGCTTATCTTTTCCCAGTCTGCAGGGAAATTTGCAAATGAGATCCCCTGCCTTTAAAGATGGATTACCATTTTCTTTTTTATACACACTGGTTATAAATGATGAAAGTGGACATGTTCTACTGATAGCCTGAAGGCAATTAACTCAGGACCCAGTGTACAAACCCCACATAGGAAGGTAATGTTTTTGGACGGCCTTGGCCTTGGAACTTGTGGAACTCAGACACAAACACTGTCAGGACCTGTTGAGAACCGGAAGGGCGCTATCACTGTACAAAGTCAATGGTGTTAACGCCCTTCTGGTTGTCAATGTGTATTGAGATAAATGCCCTTTTGGTTCTTAAAGGTCAGTGATATGATTGTGAGAAATAAAAAAATACCTCCCGGAGTAAACTGGTTGAAAGATATATCAATGGATACACCAGCTGGAGTGTATCTCCTAGCTGGAAGGATTTATCTTGCATTTGTTTGTCTTGAATCAAGAATGAACAAACTAGCATTTTGTTTCTCCCGAGCCTGGATAGAAATAGGTCCCATAGACTGCTACACAACAGATTTGTCTGTCACAAGACACACTGATGGAAGTTATTTTAGAACGAGTCAACATTCGACTACCAACTTTTCACATTAGAATCCTTGCATAGTTTACTTGATTCTAGAATAGTTTCACCCTAAGTTGAGGAATACCCACAATCATGTCATTTCATTTTACATGGAGGCAGCTACCTTTAACTGATGGCAATTTGTTCTTACCTGCAAGGCTTGTCCAACTTTCTTGACCGAGGACACGGGAGAGAGGAGACTGGCCAGTGAGGAGACCTTGACCAGTGACCGAGCCCTTTTATGCCCCGCCCCCTGAAAGGAAGAAAGGAAACATATCGCAAATCATAAGGCAGCTGTTAAGAACATGGAGTAAGTCCATGGTCCATGGCAAGAAAAATGCTTGCAATAGCACAGAAAAACATGAAGAAACTCCAAAATTAATAAAGGGAAATACCCCAAAAAGAGGCATTTTGAGGACAAATTTTATTGACCATTGAATCTAGACATAGACGCACAGACCCACAGACGTACTACAGACAGACAACCCCAAAACATAATCCCTGTGGCCCCCTTCGAGACGGACACAAATATGGATTTATGAAGAAATTGAGGAAAATTAAATTTTGTGTTTAAACAACCAAAATTGAAAATTTACAAAGCAAAAAAAAAAAAAACTTAGAGAGAAAAAGGACAAAAACATGTATATGAAAGATAAATATTTGAATACAAAAAAACATTATTTTGTACTATGAATATACACTACATGGAACTGTTTTGAGTATTAGATAAGATTGCCTTTTGTCTTTTACATAATACCACCATAATCATTTCAGCTTTCATGGAATTCTGTTCTAAATATGTCGTCACAGCCATATTTCAGCTAATACACCCACCCACACATTGATGCATGTAAACATGGGGGAGCACGAGTTCATTCCCACACATCTACTCTAATGCCATGTACCATTTGTGAATGCTTATGCAGACACAGACACAGACACAGACACAGACACAGACACACACACACACAGACATACACACACACACACACACATATACATACACACACACACACACACACACATAAACACACATACATGTACACACACATGTACACACACATGTACACACATACTGT
>JZLH01S0177332.1:6755-21066 GCA_001188425.1 Eucidaris tribuloides | reverse complement strand
TTACAGTGTTTTTAATCATTTGGCCTGAGATGACACTGATCTATGGTAGAATCTGTTTTAAACTCATAGTTTTGGTCGATTGGACAATTTCTCATCAAAACTACACAAAGTATGATATTGTCATGTCAGACACCAACAAATACATCGTACCTTCTCAAATTGTTCATGATGAAATGTTGTGATTTTTTTTATCAGGGAGCAGATAAAAATGTACATTTCCCATAGCAAACTCGGGGGAACCTCGACTTTTAGATTTTCCACCAAATTTTCACACAATTTTTTCACCCAAATGGAAGTGCTTTAAAGCCTTTAATTTTCAGGGCAATAACGGATTATACGGTATAGGCGATCTAAAACACAATAGGAGAAAAATTTACTTTTTCCACCATCTACCAAACCTATTCTCTGCCTTCAGTAGTAGCTACTGTGGTAGGATAAAGGACTCCCCATGATCATTTTAATGCGAAGTAAATGTCGTGAATTCTTCGAGAGGCGATGCACGCCTTCACATGTAAATTCAATTCTCGGAAGAACCAACTTGAGGTTGCATGCAATACCGTTTGTCTTTGAAATTCGTACCGAGGGTATCGAGTGAGTGGACTGGAGAGCTACTTGACTTAGTTGATGTTTTGAAATATCGGACAGCAGATATGTAAGGAAAGTCGAACCGAAAATACCGCAACTGCCTATTTCAGCCTAATAAAAAACATGAATGCCACTCGAACATACAAAATAAATAGGAGTAATGAAGTGTATTAGGCAATGTTGAGCTACTAGAATGCTACGGAAGTGTATTTATGTTATTAAGTTGTTCTAAAAATGTATGAATTCTTGCCACCCGAATGATGTTTATTCCTGTAAACATCATTTCAGCCAAATATGTTCAGTATTTATCACATGGGTTATGTTCTATAGCGCACATGGACTTATGGACTTGTAGTAATGTTCACTTTATACGTCTTGAGCGCGGGGAAACGCGCCAAAAATAGAAGCACGAAACAATGATTATGTGGGTATTCAATTGTTACTATTGTATTCCAATTAATCCTCATGGAATACAAATGTATATTTATATATTATTTCGTTTCTGTCGCTGCGAGTTCTACAACACACTTGATATCACGCTATATAATTTGATTATCAAGATTAAATTTATAAGTATAATACTTATTCATGGATTGCGTATTAATAACAGCATGTTTACAATTTCTTCACGTCCGTATTCCTATTTAGCTTTCTTTGCAGTTTGGAATGTAATTGCACAGATTTACTTAAAAATTTGATGGATGTTAGTGTTTGC
Organism: Eucidaris tribuloides; assembly: GCA_001188425.1. NCBI lineage: Eukaryota > Metazoa > Echinodermata > Echinoidea > Cidaroida > Cidaridae > Eucidaris > Eucidaris tribuloides. The sequence goes on along the minus strand of JZLH01S0177332.1, from coordinate 19,766 downwards.
TGTGAGTGCTAATCTAGTGTTAAACTATGGGTACATTGAACTTTGTTGTTTTATTTTATCGTCTACAGTATGTTATTTCAAACACATGAAATGAATAATCTTACGAAGGCATCTATCAATCGACATTAAATTTTGATGAATTAGATTGGTATACCATCAAAAACAAAAACAATAAGTGTCTGACCGCGTATTGTAAACATAAAAGTCGTCGCTTGTGATGTCATTAAATGTGGCGAAAGTAGTCGGATGTGAAATATCGAGTTGTTTTACTCTATTCAACGATTATTGGTAAAATAATGTTTGGTTAAGATACTTTTAACAAGGTTGAAGTGGCATGAATCAATTTCGTAAAATCAATTTAGTATAGCGGCCTACGTCATTCAGACACGCCTCGATTACGTTAATTATGCTCTTACGTAATGCAGCGATCACATTTCATTACTCTTTCAAAGCATGTGCAATGAATTTGCCTTCACAATCACTGCAAGCAGAAGAACCTTGAGGCAAAATAATAGTAATGATGATGATGATAATAATAGGTTTGATAAGAATATAAGCTTATTATCGGAGTCATTGCGGTGATAACTTTTATTCAGACATAATTCTACGTAATCCATTAAATTCATTAACACTAACTGCAATCGATCGACTGACGAGTGTTAATGAAATGGTTGTGTGATGGGGGTACAGTCAATCCCAAAATATTTAATTCGAAATGAGAGTGACTTGAAAACTCATCTGTATATTTTTTTATCTGCATTAAATACATGTACTTACAAAGTTCTGTATATCTATGAGATGCATACACTTGAATATATATTTCATGTACCTCGTGTAGGCCTATACATGTAAACGTGCATGTGTGTACGTGTGTGTGTGTATGTGTGTGTGTGTGTGTGTGTGTGTGTGTGTGTGTGTGTGTGTGTGTGTGTGTGTGTGTGTGTGTGTGTGTGTGTGTGTGTGTGTGTGTGTGTGTGTGTGTGTGTGTGTGTGTGTGTGTGTGTGTGTGTGTGTGTGCGTGCGTGTGTGTATATGTTTAGATATATTTACAGATAAATTTATATAAAACATTCCAAATATCACGTCTTGGTTACGTTTGGCATATTATAATGCGGTGAATTGCTGTGAACAGTTTACATTATAACGTTTGTTCATTATTTTGTATTTCTCCCCGTTATAACTACATATTATTTGGCTCTTATAACATACTATGTTAATTTAATGTTTTCTTTTTTACTGTTTACTTCAAATTATTGGTAGCTCTGTGTGGTTACCATTTGCTTCTAATGTTTAACAAACACCAACGCCTGTGTGCCCACGCCGCCACACACGCACACACACATACACAAACAATACAAGAGTAGTAAAGAAAGGTTCGGATAAGCGTGAAAAAAATTAAATGTAGCCCTATAAGTATTCAAACGATGGCTTTTTTGTTCTTCCCAATGTAAATTGAATTTCACGATGTTCACCTTTAACAACCCCTTTCGAAATCCTCATGGTAACTCAGGTGAATATTAGCTGCATTCTTTTCTCTGTTTTGTGTACTTTTTCTTCTGTTTAGAAACTGTACTAGGTGGCAAAAGTAGCAAGACAAAGGCTCTCAAAAAGGTAAGACACTCCTTCACAATTTATCCATATACGCCTTGCATTTGTGTTTTCTACTTACACATTAAAAGTAGATTTAAAGGTAGGCGTTTCAAAAAATCACAATGTGTGAATATTTTGAAGACATAAAAGACATTTCAAACACCTACACTATCATTTGCGTATCAATTTTCACTGAAGAGAAAATTGGAAATGACACGTGTATTTTTTTTGTGATTAAGTCATGGGTAACACGATTTTTGTACGGTGAAATACATTGTATATATAAATATGCACATAATGTATGCTTTTGAACAGAATATTTATACGACTGATTTCCATTTACTTTTTGTGTCCTTTACATATTAGTGCTGTTGATTAATTTGTTTGATTCAATAATACACCCTTTTTTCGATTTTGTACATGAGCCAAACTTTTTTATTTCTGCCAATTTAAGCCATTATTTAATGATGAGTCAAAAGGAGTTAAAAATTAAATCTACCACATGAAGTATACAGCTAGTCGTTTTGGTCGAGATATATTTAAAGAGCTGACAACATTCACGCATATCAATCACGGAAATTTGAAAGAACAATCAGGGAGATGCACCACCAAATGTAAAATTATTTCATCAATATTCATTAAGATTTCTATTTCTGATTTCTATTTCGAACAATAAAATGTGGATTATTATTACTCATTGAGACAGTCAATTATGTTTCTCAGGATGTAGGACTATAAGACAATCTTCAAGGAAACCTTCTGCAGACTCAAAACTTTGCTGCTCTGCAGTTACCCTCTAGTTTGTTAACTAATGGTGATTCAATATAGATAATGAGAAAAATTAGTTATAATTAATTATAAAGGTATTCGCGTACTTTTGTGTTGAATAAAAAAAAAGTCATGACTGAATGTGACGCTTTGATGTCTGGTATTTCTTACTTGTAGGAACCGATAGAAACAGATCAACTAGTAAAGGATTTAAATGACTTAACTTCGAGTAAGTCCAAGAGCACGAAAGGTGTGGATGATGACGTCAATAAAAAACGCTCGAAATCTCCACCAAAATCTAAACAGTCAATAGACAATGATGACGACGACGATGACGATGAAGTTGTCGCGAAGAATGTTCGAAAATCAAAGTCAAAGTCCTCGCCGAAGAAGCCACCAAAGGTAGAGGAAAAGGCTGTCGATAAGGAAGATGATGATACAGACAGTGATGACGATGATGATACGGATGACACTGACAGCGATGACGACACCGATTCTGATGACGATGATGACGACGACGACGATGACGAAGAAGGATCTATTATTGAGAGACTATACAGTATGGTAAGTTATCAGTTCTTCATTATATTTTGCAATGTACATTATCTATAACTCATATACGAGGTGCCCAACCGATATTCACAATAGGGACGCGTGTAATTTATTGTATTATCTCAGGTTAAAACAGTGATGCAGGAGAGTAATTGATAATTGCAAAGAACTAGTCAGCATTAACTTTTTGCCGCGGAAGGAAAAACACTTAGTCCATAAGAATATTTTTTAATGAAAATATTCATCCATCTCTAAAACTGTTATGTTGTTATCTACTTATCGGTGTACAGAAAATTGAATCAAGCTCAATGATTAATATCTGAAAGAAAGAATATATTTCAATCAAGCATTCACCCTTTTCCTTTGTTAACTCTCATTTACACATGTACCGCACTTGTTAAGAATAACAACGTCCAGCATCTTTAACAGAGTAAGCATTTAACAGAGTGTAAAAGTATGTTAAATGTTATGTGTTGGATAAATCGGGTTTGATCTCAAACATTGCCGGAACAGTTGGTTATATACGAAAAAAAAACCCACAGGAAAATAACGTCCTGGAAACACGTGTAACTAACGCTTTTACAGATTGATGTGTGTTGAAATTTGGCAATTCTTGTACCAAGGCAAGAAAATGCCCAGTACCTGTGTATAGAAACCTTACCATGCTTCAATCAATACTCAAGATAGAACTGCGTCAACAGAGCACACCGTTACGTATACTAGTACCCATACTTAATTTATTTTGTTTTTCCACCTAGGTCCAGTCCCTAATTCCATCTAAACCCAAAGGAAAGGCAAAGACGCTTTACAGCAAGGACCAAGTTCACAAAAACGGCGAGAATGCAGAAGACGACGCTTCTACCCATTCCAGACAAAGCTGAGAAGGAAATTAAGAAGCCTAAAAATCCTAAAACCAAGGTTGTAAAGACGAGTAAGACTGATGACGACGACGACGATGACACCGATTCTGACGATGACGACGACACAGACATGGATACTGATTCAGATACCGATAGTGACGATACCGATAGAGACGATACCGATACTGATACAAGTGATGATGATGATGACACCGATACCGATTCTGATACTGATAGCGATGACGATGACGATAGCACGTCCGATGATTCCGATAGCGACACCGACAGTGACGAAGACACTGACAGTGATGACGATGAAAAAACGACGAAGGGTAAAGTTAGGAAGAGTAAAAAGAAGCTAAATTGGGAAGGAAAAGAAATACCATTTTCAGACATCGCGTACGATGACGATGACAGCGATAGTGATGACACGGACACTGACGATGACGACGACACCGACGACGACACTGACAGTGATGACGACACAGACAGCGATGATGACACAGATAGCGACGATGACACAGATAGCGATGATGACACTGACAGCGATGAAGAGTCAAGTACAGTGGAGGATCTGGTGAATGAACTCGTCTCAGAATTAAAGAAGTACAAGCAGCGAACAGGCAAGTACAGAAAGTTTGATTCCATTTCGGGGATTAAAGGATTTGTGAATAAATAGGTTTTAATCATTGTCTGAAATTATCAGTTTTACTGTAAATTAATCTGATTTAAGAGAAATCGAAAGATTAACGATCTTAAAGGTAGAAACAAACAGTTGGACAACATCGTGCTGGGAAAATGAAATTAGTTCATGGCAACGTGGAATGAGAAGTTATAATTACAAACTATGATAATATCAACTTCAAAGCAACAATGTCATGTTTTTTGCTACACGTCTTTAGAAAACAGAGAAAAAAAAGACTTCATTAAAGACAGAGTACGGGATTAGCACGCCAGAAAACGGCAAAATTAATGAAATCAGCTCAAATCGTTCACAATATGAAGATTAGCATAAATAAACACCTGTCATAGAACCTTTGGGTAGAATACATAGTTTTGGTGAAAATCTGGACATTTAAACTTCAAAATTTACAGTGACGATAACGTGCACGGGCCGTTCCGTTAGTTTCAAAATTGTCCGACCAGCCGTTAGCCGAAGGTCGCGCGGAGTTTAGACGTTTAACTAATCAGTGTGCTCCGCTGGTCATTCGAACGTACACATAACCGTGATTCGCAATTTGAGCAAAATTTAAACTCGTGGAAAGAACAAATTCTGGTTACATATCGTTATTAGTTTTTCTCATAAAACAGCCAGTTCATGACGTACGGATCTCAAACTTTCAACACACCATTTGTAAGTACTAAACTACCGTTTGGTGTTGATAATAAAGGGAAGTAATGGACTTGCAAATCCCGAACTCAATCTTTAATATTGGGAAGCACTGAGAACTAAAACTTTGTATCTTCTTTGTGAGAGATACCTTTAATCCACTCGAAAATACAACTACGAAAGACTTGTTTCGACCCTGTGGGAGTGATAAAACATTACGATTTAAATTAAGATGGGAGTTCACAGGTGCTATAGTGATTCCTTGGTCTGATCTTACGCCCTATTCTGAATAATATTTATCATACCTCAGCAATGATCGCTTGAAAGATACATTCTAGAAACTCAAAGGCTAGTTTAAGAAGGGTCGAGAGGTCACACTTGTTTCTAAATGTATTTAACTATTTGTCCAGCGAAATCTAACAGTGTAATGCTGAATCCAGCGGGAGAAAACATAGTCAACCCTCGGCATTTTTTATTGTTTACACCATCTGGGCTTTACGAGGGTACAAACATTCTACCCTCCTATGGAAAAACATGCTGTAACGAAGGATCAACAATGGCTGTCTTGAAAAAAAAGAAATTAAACATTGTTACCGTTTTATAGCTACGTTCGACATTACCACTACCTTTGTATACAATTTCAGTACTTGTACATTTATACGTGTTGCTACAACACAAACAACTGCTAGTTGTAGAATCCCGTATTGTGGTTTTAGTCAAACGTGTCGCTTCTATTTCTCTTCTTTTTCTGTACCCCCTCCCTCCCCCAAAATACAGGAAAGACACTGAGCAAGAAACAGAAACAACGGTTAACTTCTGATGACGGCACAGATGACATCACACAAGAGCTTGTCAAGATCGCGAAGCAGCTAAAGAAATTAAAAAGTAAATAAGGAGCAATAAGTCAATTTTAGCACCACTATTTCTTTTTTTCCGGTGGAGTCATTTTATACGTTTGTAATGACTGATGCATACGACTAGTCGTATATGCAGAAATTGAGCGAGGTTGGTCTACACTCTTTTAGTGAGAGTAACGACACGTGACATCTCCAAACATGGGCCTGAAATGTATAAGATCGTGCTTGTATTTTGAACGGTTACCGTTATTTTGTATCAAATAATGATTACTAACAAGAATGGATTATCTAAAATGGGTTTTTGATTTTGTAAATGCAGGGATTTGACAAACAATCGCTATGAGAATGCCTATCGTTGGAGAAACTGTTAATATGTACATGTTGTAAGCTCATGCACACAGCTTTGTAATAATTTTAATTCAACACAGCGTGTTTTGACATACTAGGAGAAATTATCCTTTTGATATCATTTGAGTAATTTTCACGCGGCATTGCATAAGTGCATTCATTTTCTTGGGACTGAATTATCCCGACTAGATGTTATATCATGTTGTAAATATTAATGCTATACCAGTTCCGTGTTTGTATATTTGCTGTTACAATTAGAATATCTTTCCCCCTTTTTTGTAACTTTAAAGATCCATTGCGAAGGCGCGGTTTATCCCCAGAAAATTACTGTTTTCTGTTTCTAATGGAATCGATAGAACTAAGTTTTAAAGACAGTATATTCCATTAACAGATCCCAAGAAATATAAAACATCCCTTTAGTCCGTAGGCTACTTGTAAAGGCCATGTCTGGGAAATATAAAGACCATTAGTTATGTAAATTTTGAATAATGCACGAAAAACTAGTGTGCTGTTTAGCCTGTTTCAAGCTCCGTCTAGCAGTATTATCTTTGAATGTTAAGAACGGGTACATGTACATGTACATAAAAAGGTTATGTAAAAGGCGTATGGTACACATATGTAATTTGTTAACATTTTTCACGAGTATTGTGCATGATGACACATTATACAGGGCAAGGGTCTGAGGGTAGACTAGTATTTCGGTATGGGCAAGACAATAATTCATTCAAATCCATCGGTCAATGATTATATTTTCAACAAAACTGTGTGTCTACCTCCTATACTACCCTTGAAGTTCTGAAACGGTATTTTCTTTTACGCTGGACCCCGTTATAGAAACGATTACTGCTAAGATCGGTCTTTGTTGTCTGCTGGGCTAGAAATAGGGTGTTAAGAATTCATTTCAGTGAGAGATTGGTGTTACACATCTTCGCCAATAGCAACTTTAATTGTGATGTCACTGTAGTTTTAAATATCACCATTCTTAACCCGTTCAGTACCAGACTGAGAATATTATGCAAAATCCATGGCGTTTTGTTAAAATGGTTTTGAGGGGATTAAGGATTTCAGAATTAAGGATTTCAGAAGCAAGCTCGTGGTTGTTTCGTCATATTCCAGATAGTAAATTTGAATTAAAAAAAATAATTATCAGTGCACCTCTTTGAAGCTATTCTGGGGGATGAAACTAAACCGTGATATGAACAATAGAACTTTACTAGAATGGCAGCAAAGATCAAGGAGAAAAGGGTCAGGGCACAATATTCACAAACACTATAGCCTACTTTCTAATTAATTCAAATAAAGAAAAGGGAGCTTCTATTCCAATTATACGAGTGACTCACTAACTAACTTTACCCTATCTCGTATACTTGTAAAGGTTAAGGGAGTGTACATTTATGTTATTCCTGTGAACTCAACTGAATTGAAGGTAATGATATTTCGAATCGAATACCAAAGTCATCGCAACTGTTTTGTCAAGCACAGTCCTTGCTAGGAGTATTGTATTGTGTATGTTGCACTAAATGCTGAACTGCGGGATTCTAATTGTAAGGTTTACGTAAAATTCATAGACTACGGTGGAAGGAAAAAATAAATCTCGAGAAGTACCCCAACAGAAAAATTAAACTTGGCCACACTGATTTCGTTGAAATGTCCAAAATCATGAAAAAATTGTTTTGTGATGCCGAGTGCGAGAAATAACTCAAAAGAAAAAGACATACACGATGTCAAAATTGAGAACGTAACAAAGAAAGAAATGTCTGGACAAAATTACATCAGTTGTCAAGTACCGGTAACCACTTTATGGCAACGCTAGCTTCGTGAGGCCGAGTCATTCCGAGATTTACCGACTAAATTTTGGAACTCTTCGTAACCTGCGTTCATCATATCATGCCCAATCCCTGTGAATGGCTGGAAAAGACGTCAATTAAATTATATATATCATGCGGATTGTTTATTTGATAAAATTAGATGTTATGAGCTTGGATACATGCTTGAAGTGTAGCTAGAATTGTGTAACGTAAACTAAACTTAACCATTTGCATGCCATGGTAAATTTAAGAGATTGATCTCTTTAACGTATGTATTGATACAACGGCTTTTGAGTGTCAAAAACTGTTGTCAGTATTTCATACAAACACACATCACGCGCCCTGGGGTCCTGGGGTGCTCAGGGTGATGCAACACCCTAATTTTTATTGTGGGGGTAAATCACCCCGACAGCACCTCCTACAGAAGTTGAAATATAAGGGGTGTTCCTTACGCCCCTGGCCTGGGAGCTAGGGTGCAGGAGGGGCTAAAGCACTAATTGCCAAAATTCGGTCCTATCCAGGCCCCTGGCCTGGGAGCTAGGGTGCAGGAGGGGCTAAAGCACCCATTGCCAAAATTCGGTCCTATCCAGGCCCCTGGCAGTATTGCTCTCTGACGTTTTAGATACAGAGTTAGGCCCACCGCACACTATACACAATTGGTCTAAGATTCGATTTCGAAAGAAATGGAGTAGCATTTGATATAAACATTTTAAGACATCACAATTTGTTTATTAAGGTTCTGAATAGTCATACAGATAGTAAAATCGAAAATACGGCCGTTTTCGAGCCCTCTAGTGTGTGAGGAAATGTCAAATCGGCTTCGAATCGTATTGACGTCAAAGTAGTCCTACGATTGTCTACGATTTGAAAATAATTTGGCCCTTACTCCGGGGTCAAGGCTGACAGCGCACAAATATTCATATTATTGTTCAGAACCTGAATCGAATAAGTTTTATTTGTTGCAATGCCCATATTAAATGCTACTGCGATTTATTGCCAAAATCGGAAAGTAGCTGATCGTGTAGTGTGCGGTGGCCTTTAAAGAGAAAATTGACTGTGTAATTTCATTCTACAATTCTGACAAAGTCGAACGTGGCAGGCAAAGGGTTAAAAAGTTTTCCAAGTCATGGTAAGGATTAATGTTCACCACAGCAATATTTGTGTATGATAATATCAGTAGCAAAGTATAGCTTTTTCCACTGTTTTGACATGCATGGTTTTTTATATGGTTTTGTAGTGGTTTTCGATACCTGATATTAATTAATACAACGAAGAAGAGTACAGTTGGAGGAAACACGACTTGGAAAAAATGTAATTTACCCTTTTCTTCTTTAACAGTGCAATATCGATTTTAACCAGGAACATGTATTTGTTTGATGTTCAAAGAAGAATTCAATTAAAATGATACGAAATCGGCACACTATAATTATAACTTATTTCATTTGTGTCATTTGTTTTTCATCGTCTCAAACAGAACCGTAAAAATGAAATGCGATCAGACCGGCGTTATACCTCTCGTACAACTTTTCCACCTGTTCCACCATCCCTCCATCTCTTTTCTCATATCTTCCACACACAAAATATCTTGCCAAACTCGTGGTCATGCTCTTTGTGTACCACCCATGAATCCATTTCCTTCATTTCTCACGCCTTACTCTATGACTCATCTCTCTCTATTCCACTCACCATCAATTTTGTCTTCCCAAAATTCACCTTCAAACTTTTGCTCTCAAAAGCCACCTTCCATTTCCAAAACTTGAAATCACATCTCCCTGTGCTGTTGCCTCCTCACACATCTCCTCCACACATGCCTGATTTAATGTGTATTGTGAGTGTGGTGTGTATGTGCTTGTGTGTGTGTGTGTTGTGTATGTGTGTGTGTGTGTGTGTGTGTGTGTGTGTGTGTGTGTGTGTGTGTGTGTGTGTGTGTGTGTGTGTGTATGTGTGTGTGTGTGTGTGTGTGTGTGTGTGTGTGTGTGTGTGTGTGTAGTGTTGTGTGTGGTGTGTGTATGTGTGGCGTGTAGGGTGTTGTCGTGTTATATGTAGTTTCTTGGCTAACATTTTCTTCCTCAGGTGTTTTAGTAGTCTGTTCTTGATCCTCGAATAAACAATACTAAATTGAATGGGAGTAACAAATTGAGTTAAGAACGCAGTGCTTTCCGATGCTAACTAATAGACCAGTCACAGGTAACAAATTTAAAGAAAAAATGGCAAATGTATATTGATTGTCGGGGGAAAATGTAAGTCATCGATCTTTGGAGTGTAAGTGAAACATCAAATGTTGAAATGTTTTCAAAATTTTGTCCCATTAAACAGGTATTATCCACAAATGAATTCACCTGCCATTTCAGAAATCGGTCAGTAACTTTATCTTTCATGTAGAAATTCAAACCTCTAAATATGACACGTTGCATAGTAGAACCTTGCTACCCATGACATACTTTTGTTCATAAAAAACAAACAAACAAACAAACAAACAAACAAACTGGTAATGGAGGTTCATATAATCACCCGCATATTACGGTACAGTATACTGTACATCAAAACATGACAAAGTCAGTTACAACACAATTGTGTTTAACAGCAATTTATTAAACAAACATTTCACACAAACACTTACTATCTTTTCAAATTTGTGTTTCTTACTTATAGCAAAAACGAGTTTAGAATGTGTGGTGGCAAGCCTGTTCTTGAGCTATACACTGACTTACTGAAGGAAGAAACTGAAATAAAGGAAAATACGGTGGAAAGCAGATGAAACAAATGGGATTTAGAAAAGTATAACAGGAAGAAATGAATTTCAATTTGCATTATCTCTCCACGTGATATTTCAAATACAAAAAAGTAGCCCCCCCCCCCAATATTTCAAGGAATCACACTGTCTCTGCCACCATTATTTCAAAATACTTTTTTCAGATAAAGTTCACGAAACCTTGGTACAGTACACTTTTGTTATAAAGAAGTCCTTGGGACCCATGAAATTGTTTCTTTATAACGAAATTTCTTGAAATCACGGTCGCAAATACAATAGAATACAAAAGAAATCCAAGATACGGGACCACAGATTTTATTTCTTTATAATGAAATTTTGTTATATCAGTGTTCTTTATAACGAGAGTGCACTCTACTACCAAGAACTTGTCAAAATGCAGATTTGACCAATACTGTTTGCATAAAATGAATACATGTACAAAGATTTAACAATTGTTCACCTCAAAACCTAGATTTGATAAGAATTACATGTATATGGCAGGGTAGTTTTCTCACACAATATAACTCAGAGAAACATTCCCATTCACCACAATACAGAAATGATGTTATGGTTTCAATGTACAACCCCCCCCCCCCCCAACCCAAACCACACACACCGAATGCATATTTCTCAAGACATCTTGGGCTGGATCTTTGGCAAATATGTTATTCCAGTAATTCCACAATCAATATCAAGGTTGCTAATTGGAAAATACACTCAAGATTATCAGAAATTGCAAAAAGAACTGTAACAAACATTTACATCGACAGAATGGAGTCTGTACAGATCCAAGCACTTGGAAGAAACATTTAGTGTTGCAGTCTGACTCTTTCTTACTGCACTTTGCGACATGTGACATTGTTGGTGTATTTTGAAGCACATGGTTTTGATAGCAATGAAATTTAAAGTGATAGGCTAACATTGTGGAGCTTCAATTTAAAAAATTGTCAAATTTTGAAATTTGAACTACATAGTAGTGTTCATATGGACAATAAACACCCTACAATAAAAAGCTTGGAAAGTTACACTGCCAATGGCAAAATATGTATGAATAAACAATTAAAACTCGGGGCGAGTTTAAATAGCCTAGGTGTACACATAGTAAGTCTATGGGAGAAAATGGGCAGGTGAATCCGATCAACTAAAGATTTTCACTTTTTTAAAGCACTAAATAATCATTTTGAAATACAATTTTTTCAGGGCGTCATTTTTAAAACTTATCAAAGACAATGGTAGCATGGGGAATCATGTAGCTCAGATTTTTTTAACTGTGGTAAATGTTAGCCATACCTTTAAGTCGTTTGATAACAACATTTTAAACACAGTATATATATTGCACACATTCACCTATAGAGGTGAGTTCAGTTTTACTGTTCAAATTAAGGCAGTCTGCAAGAATGCAGGCAAAATAAAGAAATTTTTTTAACATAATGTATATTTGGCATTACCACATGAAAGTCTCATACAAATAGGACAAATGCTGAAAATAATGCCGTTACAATCATGATTTGACAATATTCGACAAATATAATGAAATCAAATTCTACATTCAAACATTAACTTGCTTTCCAATAATTGAATTTCAATCAGATAATTAAAGAAGATTACTTATACAAACCCAACATTGAAAGTTTCAACAATTTAGAATACTGTATGCCATTACAGATGCATGATTTTGCAAAGTTTAATAAAATCCATATGTACTCCTTTGTAGATGATAAGCCAGTTAAAATCTTGTGATGTCACAGCAAAGCAACTCTCCACTAATTGGAACATAAATTTTCATTTATTTATTCATTTATCTATTCTAATTTTATTCTATTTATTTTTATTTATTTATTTTTGTTTCTTTTGTGTTGTTTTGTTTTGTTGGTTTGTTTGCTTTTTTTTTTTTAGGGGGGGGGGCGGTGGGAAGCTTCTAGTAATGCAACTGACTTAGCTCCTTGTAAAAAGCATGTAAATCTAATGTAGCCCCTACATACTAGCAAATCTAAATTTTCAGGAAAAAATGACACTTTCGAAACTTAACGTTCATGTCATTGGAGAGTTGCTCTGTACTCACATCTGGGATTCCAGCCAAGTTGCCTCCTGGAGAGGGAGACATATGCATGAAATCAAAACTTTGGAAAATCATCTCTCTCGACTC
>JZLH01S0177318.1:5925-27130 GCA_001188425.1 Eucidaris tribuloides | reverse complement strand
CAGGGTGGTTGTGATAATCATTACTTTACAAAATTTCATCAAATTTTCATTACATTTCTTTGGTTTTTGATATCATCAAGTTAAGCTGCAAACTTGAACTGGTATTACATCCCTGCAAAAATTAATCAACAAAACAACCAACCAACAAACAAACAAACAAACACACACACACACACACACACACACACACGCACGACACGACACGACACGACACGACACGACACGCACGCACGCACGCACGCACGCACGCACGCACGACACACACACACACACACACACACACACACACACACACACACACACACACACACACACATTCATTGTCGGAATGACACAAGTAAAGTAGGTAATACCATTGATGCACCATTGATGATTGTGCTAAATGAATACAAGATACAAGTACATAAATCTTTTAAGACCAGAAATTTACTCATTTCACTTTTTTGCATGATCTTAAATTTTGGTATTGTTCGATCAGTCAATGAGGCTCTTGACCCCCAGGAAAAAATAAATCTGCATACAGCCTTGATTAAAACACTTTGGGTGAGAAGCTACATAGATCAAAAGAGTTTAAATTCATTTACTTCAGATAATGATTGTTAAAAAAATACAACTTTCCCCTTCAGTAATAAATTCAAGGTACTGGGTATAGAAGACACAGGCTAACATTGTGGAGCTTCAAATTAAAAAATTGTCACACTTTGCTATCTGAGCTATATAGTAGTGTTTGAATGCACAAATAAACACCCTAGAATACAACAGTTTGGATATTTATGCTGCCGCTGACAAGATATGAATGAATAAACAATTAGTGCTTGGGTGGAGTACAAAATAGCCTAGATCTACAGTAAGTCTACGGGAGGAAATGGGCAGTGAATCCAATCAACTTTTTCACTTTTTGAAAGCACTAAAATCATCATTTCGAAATACAATCTTTTTCAGGGCTTCAGTTTTAGACCTTATCAAAGACACTTGGAGCATGGAGGATTATGTAGCTCACATTTTTTAATACTGTGATCATTGTTAGCCTGTGACTTTAATATCTTTCATCTCATGTCCAAATTGGAAATTAGTCCAGCTGTGTACAATTAGGTTTGGAGTTTTTCAGACCAAACGTGTCATATACATGTACATAATCACATGTACATAATCACCGATAATTATGTGGGTGACATGTTTGCATACCAAATTACCAATGTTTTTTTTTTCAAGAATTATTCACAACTACAGTATTTTCTTTTTCTGGAAGAGTAAGCTCAGTTCAGCATAGTGTAAAACAATATCAATACCATATACACATAAACATTTGTTCACTGCTGTTGATTAAAATTATATTACTGTACTTCTCATTCTGCCACATACTTTGCTAAATATTTCTTTAACAATTAACCCGTTGGCTACGGGAACCGGATGTGCCCTGTGTTAACTCTATGGGATTTTCAGAATCTCGGAGGCAACGGGTTAAATGCACTGCTGCAAATCATCGAGAAAATTAAAAGTAAGAGAAGCACTTAATGGTGATTTTAGATTAATAGATTAATTCATTAATTATGTTGCTGGGTAAGTTACATATAAATATCGGCACTTATATAGATGCTACTCAAAACAAAATCTCAAACAATATATAATTTTTTTTTATACGTTTTATTGAAGAAAACATTTTCAGGTACAAGTTCGTCTGAAAATATTTTTTTTGTTTTCTTTTTACAAGGGTAAAGTATACAAGAAGAAAAGAAGTCATAAAAACTACCAGCCTTCACACAACAGTATCAAACAGACTTGAATATTAATGAATGAAAGGTTTGCAGAGAGAATTAAGATGCAGAATAAATTTGCTGCTCATCTCTGTATTATCAAATTAATGATTCATTTCTGAGTCATTAAAAAAATATCAGATCAAGCATTTGAACTTATTTATCATTTATAATTTGATAATACAGAGATGAACAGCAAATTTATTCAGAAACTTAAATATGCTTGATATTTAAGATCATTGTAGTACATGTACATTATCCTAACAATCTGTTTTAATTCCTTGCATAGGTCATATTAATCGAGGAGGTTGCACTTATGTAAATGAACACCCCGAGCACAAAGCACAAAAATCAAACGACATGTGGCAGATTGTATTGGGAACTTGAAGCGGCACATGGAACATGTGCTGGTAGCCTTCACACATTCAGTATGAACAGAAATGTTGTGCCATTGATAAATATTTAATGGGGAGGGGCTTTGAACAAGGAAGATAGGGTTTCAATCTTTGCACCAGCAAATCTATTCTACCGACCAAACTTCCCATGCACTTCAAAACGACAGGTTTAGTTAACCCCTTGCATACTGCTTACAGGGACCAGATGGTCATGTTGGAGGCGAGTTCCAGTCTCATAAAAAGCTGCTTTCAACAGAATCATAGCAGTCTGGAAAACACATCAGTGATAGTATGAGAAAAATTAGGCATATATTTATAAGATTAATTCTTAAATATTCATATCTTATTCATAAGTCAGATTTTTCTCCTCACTTTTACTGATATCATAACATATCAATGATATGTTTCTCAGTTTTAACTGCCTCTATTCAATGAGCTAGCTATAAGCCTGGAATTATCCTTTAAATCTAAGGGAAAGAGATAATCTCGAAAGCATCGGGTTTATTTTGAATGACAAATGACAAAAGTCATCAACAAATATACTGAGCACAATCAGAACTGGGTATTTCAGCACGTTATAACAAAAACCAGAATTTGTCAACAATGTTTTTTTGTAAAATAGGTCAGAGTCTAAATACATTTAAGCCTAACAGAAGTTTTGGTGTGAGGCAAAGGTCAACAAAAGAACATTAATTTATCATGTAATGAAAAACAAAAGAAACACTGTGTTACATTGTCTTAATATCCAAAATATATGATATATATGATTATACATGTACAGGGAAACCCGTTATAACGAGCTCAGATACAGCGAGGTACCGCTTTTAATGAGGTGATTGTCTCGGTCCCATTTTTATTTACATGCTCTTCAATGGAAAGAAGCACCGTTTATAACGAGCTCGGTTATTGCGAGATTTCGCTTATAACGAGGTATTTTTCTCAACCCATTAACAAAGAAAAACATAAGAAATTCACCCGGTTAAAACGAGGAAATGAAAGTCGCATCGTGCGCTGACTAAATTCTAAATTTTGGCAACGCAAAAATTGCCAAATCGTTTCAGAGTGCATCGCGCCACTTCTGCCTGCCACACAGCCATGCACAATACATGAAGTCCCTGACTATCTGCAAGTGTGTGTGTGTGAGTGTGAGTGCAATTCACACTGCTGCACAGTAGGCTACTGTACATTCACCTGTCACACACACACAAAGCCTGCCTCCCGTACACACTTACTCAACGCAAGTTACGAGCGTGGAGGTTGCTGCTTTATTTCGAGATCTAGTTTTCTTTATTACTTTGGATGAGTATATAAATGAAAAATAATCAGCTTTCTGTTCATAGTTTTGGTGCAGAACAAGTAGGAAAAGCAGTAAACAGATGGGTTTAATGCCTAGTCCCATACATGTTATATTTTGTGTAATACATTATGTGTACGTTTACAACGAGGTACTGGATATAACGAGGTAAAATCGGTGGTCCCGACAACCTCGCTATAACGGGGTTTCCCTGTATCTGTGACATAATTTTATCTTGTCTGCATTTATACAAACAGGCTGCCACACAAGAAGAGGGCCTTGTAGTATTACATGCTGAACATAAATTTTCACTCCTGTTGTACCAAGCCTATTGTACATGTATGTAACTACGCAAACTAACTGCAGTGAGCATACAGTACATAATTTAATTGTATGTATGTATACATGAATGAGGCTAGCCATACTTCTGTGCTGTATCAATGCATTAGCACTCTGCAGCTGTAAGGACCCTTAACTTGCGTTGCCGCCCAAAATATTTCACAAAAAAGAAATTTAAATTGCTCAACCAACATGATCCATGATGCAAAGTCTTGGAAGTTCCAGTTTCCACCACAACACAGAATCACCCCTAATATTGCTGCACGAATGGGGGGCTAACCTGATCCACAACTTGACACAAGAAGGTAAAGAAGGTCTCAGTGTCAACTCCACTTTGCAAATCATGTCAGTCATGCAAATCTATAGATCACTGTAATAATGTCCTAGTCATGTTTTGCACCATATCTTCAGTTTGCTGTCACTCATATCGGCATCATCATTTCCTCTTCGCATGACAGTACCTTTCTATTACGCCACAGGTCAGAGCCGCTGATAGAGAGAGTTGAATGTCCGATATTTGCTCCAGCACAATTACTCTGACGATTATTTCATGCATGAACCCTGACCTCAAAGGTAAATGACATGATTGGGGGTAGTCCTCAACTTGGGCTGAAACTACTCTAGAATCAAGTAAACTATGCAAGGATTCTCCTGTGAAAATCTTGTAGTCAAACATTGACTCATTCTAAAATAACTAATGTCCATATCCCTTGTGGCAGGCAAACCTGCTGTGTAGCTCTCTATGGGTCCTATTTTTATCGTGCCCCAATAGAATTAATGTTCATGCTTGATTCTCCTTAAGTAAACAAATTAGAGACAAATCCTTCCAGCTGGGAGATCCACTCCAGCTGGTGTATAGTTGGTATATATTTCAACTCATTTGGTTCTTGAGGCATTTTTCAAGTGTTCCCAATCATGTCACTAACCTTCAACCCTACCCCTAACCCTATTTTGAACTGGAAACACAATGGCAACCACAAACCTAAATCTTTGTCTTCTGAGATATTGTCAACTGTCACCAGGGCAATGTCGGATCACCAGAGAGTTTTGCCAACTTGGTTCAATAGGTTACAGTAATAACAACATGGTGCATGTTTTTGCATGATCGTGTAACAATCCACTGTTAAATGGTCATCACATGACAATAGCCTCCATGTTGTAACCTACTTGAAACCAAGCTGATCAAAGTCTCTCTATCTACGACTCTGTCACATGTGGGTACATGTATATAGCACCCTCTATCATGCACAACAGGACAGTATACCCTGACAGACCACATACACTTGGTATCCATCCTACAGTAGGATTCCTACTGTTATGTATACAACTCACATCCTCTTCCGTATATGTCACAATTGACTGAATTTCATCTGCTTTTTTTGTAAAATAACTTTCCCGAATTGCCATCATTTTTTCTTTATCACGTGACCACAGTCATATTTCCCCCTGATGATCGTGTGTTTGACTCCCGGTAAGTCCTGTGTTCGTCCTCCTTCCACCAGCACAATGTTATGCTCCTGCAGATTGTGTCCTTCTCCAGGTATAAAAGCGACAACTTCGCGTCCGTTACTCAGTCTCACCTTGGCGCACTTCCTGTTGGCTGAATTCGGCTTCTTTGGTTTGCGAATAAGGATTTTCAGGACGACCCCTTTCATCTGAGGGCGTTTGTCCATGGCGAAGGTCTGGTTTGGGTTGGGTTTCTTGCGTAAGGGGCCGCGTCTGTGGAGTTGGTTGATTGTGATCGACCGTGATGGTTGCACAGTTGGAAGTGAAAAGGATGATGGCCATATCCTGGATAGAGTTTGGGTGAGTGCTCCACCTGCAAAAAGCAAAATCAATGTCATGGAAGGTTGGCAAAGCAGCAACTTAAAAAGAGTTTTATAAGGAATACAAATCTTTCACGTCAAAAACCCCCTGAAACATGAAAGTTAGTTTATCTAAACATTTATCAAATTGATAAATTTTACACGGATCACTTTTAATTTGTGTGACTGCACATAATTACATATAAATGCAAAGCAATTAACAAATTAATTAGTGTATTTATCAATATCAATTAGAACATACAGGGTGGCCCAGAAAGATTGCTACGAGTATGATCGCTAATTTCTTCACCATTATCGACAAAATGTCATTAATTTTTATTTCGTTGGTTAGAACATTCTTTTTCAAATAAAATGATACCAAGATCATTGATTTTGAGCAAGGCGTTTTGATTCTAGGACCATTTTTCGGAGGCAATGCAATTTCCCAAATATGCCAATTTTTCAACAGCGGCGGTCATTAGAACGCCGAGATATTCTGGCGTCTCAGCTTGCCATACCGGACAAACCGCAATGACAAAGGGCTGGAATGCCCTCGCTTTCATAAGGAAGATGATGCGAGGTATGTCTCCATTGTCATCGCGGTTTGTCCGGTATGGCAAGCTGAGATGCCAGAATATCTCGGCGTTCCGTTGACCGCCGCTATTGAAAAATTGGCAAATTTGGGAAATTGCATTGCCTCCGAAAAATGGCCCTAGAATCAAACCGCCTTACTCAAAATCAATGATCTTGGTATCATTTTATTGGAAAAAGAATGTTCTAACCGACGAAATAAAAATTAATGACATTTTGCCGATAATGGTGAAGAAATTAGCGATCATACTCGTAGCATTCTTTCTGGGCCACCCTGTATATCCACTCGGTTTAGAATGATTAAGACTTGTCAAATTATGCTCTTTTCCTCCTCGTGACCTGTGAACTCTTTTGTTCAAACAAGGTTCTTTACTTTTTTTTCTATATAGAGCAAAACCTCACCATTCTGTTAGTTGCATTGCAGTTACATGAAATAACCATGTTAAAGTAACATTGTTCTTTTTTTATTGCAATTTTGACATTTCCATCATTCTAGTGAGAGATTATTTTGCTAAATTTTTCACTATTGTGGGGTTTTCTGTCTCTCTAAAAAACATTTTCATGATTATGTGATTTTCATACAGAATCTGTTTAAACTTAATTGTTCGGGGGCATAGCTGAGTTTAACTAAATTCACTTTCACCTTAATGAGTAAATAATTTCAAAAGACACCGACATTAATCACTGGTTATGTATTGAGCATACTGTAAATGACAAGCGCAAGGACTCCATATGAACAAGTCCAAAATATTTTGTGATTTTGCAAAGGGGACTTCAAATTACTCTCTTTAAGTAAACTTTTTAAATGTTTTGAATACTTTACTGGATCAGTAATTTCACATAAGCAATCAAACTGAGCTCCTCATTAGGGTCATTTTTTTTTTACTCCCTAATAAATTTCTGATTTATTAACTACACGCCATTTTACACCCCCAAGTGTTATTGTAGGTAAACAACATTGTCTAAGTTCAAACATTTCACCTCCATCACAGTAACTGGATACCATATGCCTTACTTCTCTAATTCTATGCCCACTGGCACTCTTGATCAAGTTCTAAAAATTTCATCATCACCTCATATCTGACATACCTTGTGAATTTTGAAATTGAATTGTATGAATCTGTCCAAGGTCCGAAGTCAATTTAATCTATATCTTAACCCACCAAATTTTGGTTGGCAAAGGTATGTTTTGTTGTTGCTGTTATTTTTTGCACACACAGACCACCAGGTGAACGATGTGAAATTACATGATTCCAATTTATTGACTTGCCATAAAGCTAGAACATGAGAGGTGGAGATATATATATAAAATTAACAAGATAAAACTGATAAATGAAATTCTCACCTCTTGCTGGTACATGTTGCTGGCACAGCCTGCAGGCTAAAGACACTACGGGTCGTACTCTTGAGATGAACTCAAACATCGCAGATCATTTGTCAAAAGCACCTTTTATCACAGAATCTGTGGTTAAGAAACAATGCAATAAATACTAAGTAGTAGTTGTGGTTTGTTTTACGCAGTGATGAACAAGTAACATTGAGATCGCACATGGTCTCGAGCCACCCATACAAGCAAGGGGTATATAGGCCAGTGAAATAGATGCTCTATTACAGAGCTGGCGATATTTGATCTAAACCTCATTCGATTATCATGGGTACGATATCTTAGTTAACACCGTACATGATTTATCACTAGGGCTGAGTCATCCCGTTTAATAAAATTCGTTTAAACGGTGCTCCTAAAACGGGCGTTTACAGATTTAAACGATTTGTCTCAAGTCGGCAAATCGATGTCAAACAAAATGTCGGGATTCGGTCAGTTCGCTTTTTCAGGGTCGGACATTATTAGCACTAATATCAAAGTTCCGTATTGCGCTAACAGAATCGCGGGAGTTCGTTTTTTAGGATGAGAAATATTAGCGCTATTATTAAGTTCCGTATTACCGAAAACAGATCGTCAGGAGTTGGTTTTTAGGATGAGAAATTATTAGCGCCGATACTAAGTGTCGTATTACGCTAGAAAGGATCGCGGGGAGTTCGTTTTAGGATGAGAAATTATTAGCGCTATTATTAAGTTCCGTATAACACTAAAAAGATCGCGGGAGTTCGTTTCTTAGGATGAGAAATTATTAGCGCTGATTTTAAGTTCCTGTATCACGCCAGAAAGGATCGCGGGAGTTCGTTTTTTTAAGATGGGAAATTATTAGCACTGATATTTACTTCCGTATCACGCCAGAAAAGGATCGCGGGAGTTCGTTTTTTAGATGGGAAATTATTAGCGCTAATATTAAGTTCCGTATAACACTAAAAAGATCGTCGGGAGTTCGTTTTTAGGATGGAAATATTAGCGCTGATTTTAAGTTCCGTATCACGCTAGAAAGGATCGCGGGGAGTTCGTTTTTAAGGACGAGAAATTATTAGCGCTATTATTAAGTTCCGTATAACACTAAAAAAGATCGTCGGGAATTCGTGTTTTAGGATAAGAAATTATTAGCGCTGATATCAAGTTCGGTATTACGCTAGAAAGGATCGGAGTTTGTTTTTTAGGAAGAGAAATTATTAGCGCTGATATTAACTTCCGTATTACGCTAGAAAGAAATTGTGGAGTTTGATTTTTTATGTCTTGTTTTAGAATAGCAAAAAGGGTAAAAATCGTTTACACGTACACGGAAATTTGGTAACGTTTACACCCTCTGACGGGCGTGTAAACGTTAAACGGGCGCTTCGACTCTGCCCTATTTATCACCTAAGTTGAAAAAAAGATTTGTGATGAGTAAGATATATCTATTTTAGGCTTAAATTGACAGTGCGTCTTGTAGGGCTGTTATCAAACTGTGGTCAAAACAATGTTGCTTTCTGTAGAGCCTCTTGTAACTACATGCAGATCTGGGGATTCAAGGTGCTGATTGTTTATAAATTTGGCATTTTCAGATTTTTTCCTTCAAGAAACAGAACTGTTTTGAACCAAATTTTCAAGCCTGAACTGGAGAAATGTGGATTTATTCATTAAAGCTAAAAGTATTTTATTTATCTATTCAGAAATGCAATTAACTAATATATAGATGTGGGATATCTTGCCGCGAGGTCAATGGGAAATGTGTGTTGAGGCAAAATCATACTGTCTTCAACGCGTTACGAATCATACCAGAAGGCAGTTACCATTCCTGTGACTATCCCAGGACTATGTTACTTATGACAACTTGCGGATGGACCCAGGCCAGGGGTCAAACCCCGGCCAGGCCACACTGCACAGCCTGTGTGTTTTTGATTTGCACACAACACCGTTTTTACTCAGATTTGATCCTGCTAGTAAAGATACATAGATAAAAATGCAGCGTTCAAAATTAGGGATTCACATGTTGTCAAGTTTTTTAAATATAAACAAAGCATTTTAAATTGGGCAGTTGCTCAAGTTGTATTTTGCAGTGGTAGTCTAGGTTTCAGAAACTGGATGTTGCTTTCACCTTTACATTTGATTGAGTCCAACCATAGCAAAAGATTGCTTGATAATTGTCCAAAGCCGAGGGCGAGGCACTGACTGGTGTGAGTTTTTGTCAATTTTGATCTTTCTTGCAAGCTTTGATAAGCAGGTATTTTGTTTTCACTAATTTTATAAAATACCAGAATCAGCTTGAAAAATCAAGTGCCAATAATTCAATGAAGTGTTACATGTACACTGTACTGAAATCCGAACCGTACCATTGCATTCTCATTGCACTACTTACTGTGGTATGCATGGTACGTCTAATTACAGGCGGGTGCTTTGCGCCTAAATTCACGTGCGTTCTTCTATCTGAACAGTGCATCATTCAAAACTTTTTCGTATTCAGTTCCATTCAAGCTTTTATCTGTACCTTTTGTAGTGACACATAACACTGATACACACTAAATTTCTTTCCCAATTCAATTGTTTCATTTACACCTTTAACCCACAACTTATGTCATAATATACAATGTAACTCACAAGATGGTAAAACTTGAAAGACTATAATGTTGCATTTACCTTATTTTACCTCAATTTAGTACCACGTTCAATCATGCAGAACCAAACCACATTACGGACCGGAACAGGAAATACAGCAAGGTGTCCTTTGACCTTCCCATGACAACCGAAGCGGCTTGTGTTAGCAGCAGCAAGTTTAATCGACACGGGTGCTGTTTGTGTGTCAGAATTTATTATTGCGACTTGTGTTTACTCCACTCTGAAATAATTATGGCAGACAAGATAGCAAAAGGGACAAGCTACCAAAGGTAATAATCATAGCAATAATTTTCAATGTAGAGAGCGTCTTGCCTTTGCACGCGGGCAGTGCCAGTGTCTCCGACTTCGAAGTTCGAGCCCTGGCCTGGGCCGGGCCGGGCCTGGAGGCGCGGCCCCGGCGGCCGGCTGCCCCATGCAGTAGCAGGCCTGCTGACTCATATTATGCGTTGGCTTAATTGACGCGTCGTAGCGTAGTCCTGCACTTCACCAAAACAGGTTATAGATCTAGTCAGATATGGACTTTTGCGGGTTGTATTGGTTCGAAATTAGAAAAAGGTCTAGACTATGATGAGTAATTCTAACGTTTTAGGGATCGAAATTGTGTAACGTTACTTAGGAGTTAGGTTGCTCACTTCACTCAGCTTGTGCGGTTTATTCCATCAGTAAGTTAGAATATGTTGACGGAATAAATCACACATGCTGAAGTTAGCAACATGAAATAATTTAGACCCTAAAACCCATGATTACCTAGATGACTAGATTAGTGCTAGGCTAAAATGTAGGTTTTCAGAGTAGAGTCTACCTAATAATGGAGGCGAAGCTGAAGGGTGATATGAAGCAATGATTAAGAATTGCTCAAGATTGTAACATTGTCTTCTCTTTCTGCTAGATTTATACATTCTTAGTTTTCTCCATACATGTATTTAGACTTTATTTACCACAGTTTTATGACTATGTGGTTCCCATAACAGCAATCTGCCACTTTTGTGTTTTGATGTACACAATGTGAGTCAGCTCACAATGTGTAATGTTCAGTGCAGATCAAGTTTAACCAGGAATGGAGGACTCAAGGCCGACTTTGCCAGTCCTCAGCCTTGGCCTCGTAATTCCGTGACTCGGACTCGTCCTCTGCCTCGTACCATGCGGCCTCGGTGATTTGGGTCGAGGCCGCAAGATTTTATATCATCTGGTGAACCTAAGGATAAACCCTGTCTGATTTGCTTGCAATTTTGAAGTATTTTCAACTAATATGCCCAAAAGAATTATGGAAAACCTAATATAACTTGAATCTAAGTAAATTCACTTCTGATAACTTTATTTTACCCAGCTTTAAAGTTTCACACAATTATTCATATCGGTCAATGTTTCTCTATGATGTCGCTGCTCTATAGGCCTACTGCAACAAGACATAGGCATGGTGAAAGTTGATGCCCGTTTATTAGCTGAATGTTCTGAGGACATTTAGTCATAATCAAATATTGATTATCTCAAAGTCAGCAGCTCTTGCTTTATTTTGTTTTAATTTTTCCTTAATTGATAAATTTCAGTATTTAGTTGATTTGAATGAATGGTTGATCAGTTCAAAGATTGTGTTTAATTGATTGTAAGATTTAAAAGTAATTATAAAGGTTAAAATTTTGCCCTAAAATATTGCATTATTTCGTAAGTTGGTGACTTGGCCTTGGAGATTTGTGACTCGGACTCTGCCTTGGTCAATAGTGACTCGGACTCAGCCTTGGCCTCGGAAGGTAGTGACTCGGACTCGGTCTTGGCCTCGGAAGGTGGTGACTCAATTACAACACTGAGTTTAACCTTGGCATAAAATCACTGTGATCCCCATCAATCAGCAATCTCTTTCAGTCTCAGACTTATCAGTAATATGCGTGGAAAAAATTTCATGCTTTACACAAGTCAAAAATACATGAAGTTAATGCCCTCTAGAAAGAAAGAAAAAATACCCTCCCAATCCCAAACTGTTTCTTGTGCAAATAGAAAA
The DNA here is from genome assembly GCA_001188425.1 of Eucidaris tribuloides. Taxonomy (NCBI): domain Eukaryota; kingdom Metazoa; phylum Echinodermata; class Echinoidea; order Cidaroida; family Cidaridae; genus Eucidaris; species Eucidaris tribuloides. The sequence continues at coordinate 14,974 of JZLH01S0177318.1, read as the reverse complement.
TGTTCTGAATATACTTTGTAAGTGCATTAAATCTGAGGGAATTGAAGAATCTGGTAAGCCACAGGTGTAGTTTGCACTTGTCACAGTGAGGTATGCATGTGTGTGGCAACATTGGCATTGATCCATGTGACTAGACAAAATGTTGTAAAAAATAATTGTTTGCTTCTTTTTGCTCTTTACAGCATTCCTAGATTCTCTAAATTGCATCCAGTGATTCCAAGGAGATATGTACCAGAGTGGAAGAACGATATGAGGAATCGAGAACTACTTGTAAAGGTACATGTATGTGTAAAAAAATGTGTTTTTTACACAAATTAAATATGTACACTGTACCTGTAGTGTACAGGTAATATTGTACATGTATCACAACATTGAACAAGTACTCCTACTACTATTTGTACTACTACTACTACTACTACTACTACTACTACTACATGTACTACTACATACCACTACTACTTATATTACCACACTACACATACTAGCTCCTTGATATTTTGACACATTTTTTACACAAATTCAAAGAAATATCTTCTTTTTTAAAGGTAAGTGACATAATTGGGGGGTAGTCCTCAACTTGGGGTAAAACTATTTTAGAATCAAGTGAACTATGCAAGGATTCTACTGTGAAACTTTTGTGGTCAGAAGTTGACTCATTTTAATATAACTTTCATCAGTATACCTTGTGACGGACAAATCTGTTGTATAGCTTGCTATGGGATTCATTTCTCTCGGGCCTGCGAGTAATAATTAAAACTGCCTTGGTATGTTCATGCTTGCATTCTCCATAGTAAACAAACTCGAGACAAATCCTTCCAGCCAGGAGATCCCACTCAGCTGGTGTATCTTTGTTATATCTTTCAAACCAGTTTGGTTCTAAAGGCATGTTTTTATTTGCTCACTGATCATGTCACTTCCCTTAAAGTTGATCAGGTACATTGTGGAGCTTCAATTTAAAAAATGTCAACTTTTGATATCTGAGCTACATAGTAGCTTTCAACATGGCACAAATAAACACCCTCAGAATACAAAAGTTTGGAAAGTTACACTGCCCATGGCAAGATTATACATGAATAAACAATAAACTCGGGTGCGAGTTTTAATTAACCTAGGTGTAACACACAGTAAGTCTATGGGAGCAAAATGGGCAGTGAATCCGTGTCAACTTTACGATTTTCACTTTTTAAAGCACTAAATAATCATTTTGAAATTACAATTTGTTTCAGCGGCTTCATTTTGTAGACCTCAATGCAAAGACACTGGTAGGCATGGGGAATCATGGCGGCGCAAGATTTTTTTAACTGTGGAAATGTTAGCATAATACGTTTAGGAAGCGAGCAATATCTGGCGAGTGGGTGGGGATGATGAATAGTGTGTTTATGATATTTGGCTGCATCACAATGGTAAATATTTTGATGTGAAAGTTCACCTGTTTAGGGCAGGCGTTCTTTCATAATATGAGTACTTATTCAAGTAATGTGATTGCCACATGCTATCTGTTACATAAGAGTTATATGGTTGGTCTGTGTTTATGTATTGTAATTGTGGAGGTCGCTGCTTTAATGTACAATAGCCTTCAAAAAATTTTAAAAAACAGTGCGTGGTCACGGATGGGGCCTGATATATGAATGAATAATAACAAGCACAAAGTAACAGCTTTGTAGAAAATCATGGTTATTGTTTCATGGCTGTACAGCTTTTGTAATTGTTTACTTGGAATGCAATACACTGTATTATCTAATTTCTATTGTCATGGTTTGTTTCTCTTTCCTAATTCAATGATTGCAGAATTGTGAAATGAGCGGCATCATCCCCAAAGGTCCGCATGACGAAAGTCTCTTTCTCGACAAGCGGGAACGCATGAACGAAGTTGAGCCAAGGGAAAGAGTGGAGGCCAAACATCCCGTTCTTGACCGCTATGATGCACTCAGACCAGAGTTTCACACCGCCCAGTCAAAATACCAGAGCAGCTTGATGTTTCGCAAGGACAATATAAACACACAGGATATGCAATAACCTTGATTTGGACCGATGCTAGGACATTTGACCATTCTTCATGAAATCTACACTGTAGTAACAAACATTTTGACCACAACCAGAAGTCAACACCGACCTGTACGATGTTGGCAGTCTTCATATATGTGGGACAGTAAATAACTTACAAATAAGCTCTCAACAGTTTCTATTTTTGTGCATAATTTAATTCAATTTAATTTAATGCTATCCATGTAATGTATGTTTTATATTTAATCTCATAAAAATCATGTTATTTTAAAATTTTAATGTTCAGTAGACTTCTAAATAGAAATAACCACAATTCTATATATGCTTCATGCACTTGGTTCACAACGTGTCATGTACGTTGGTAGACTCCAAATTTGGTGTTTGTGGATTGGAGTTGGGTGACAGTTTTTAATTCCTTTACAGTCATAGTATAGTTTTGGTAAACAGTAAAATGAATTTATCTCTTACTGTCTTTTTATGTATTTATTTATTTTCAGATAAACCTATATGATCTATCGATGCCCTGAAACTCTTTTTTAGATACTACTCAAACTGTAAAATGTCCTGTGACCTCTGACATTTCCCATATCAATTTACTGATGGTTAATACATCAGTATTAACAATTTTTGGTTGGTTTGAGGTTGTTTTATATCTGGTGTGACCATACCATGTTTTGTGAAAGATTGATGAAAGAATTGTCTGATCATTCAAAACTATTCTTGGGTTGTAATAAATGTTTTGATTACATTACATTTTCTTTGTAAAATATAACACTATACTGCAATAAATATGTATATATATAAACTATGAGACTTTTTTGTGTGTTGTAAATGTATGAATATTATTTTTTTGTTCATTACATGTACAAATACATTCACACACACACACACACACACACACACACACACACACACACGCACACACACACACACACACACACACACACACACACACACACACACACACACACACACACACACACACACATACACATGCACTTGCACTTACATACACAAAATTAAACTAAACTATACACATACATTATGTTCACCAGTATTTCAAAGCTTCATTTTATTTACAAATGCTTGGGCCATTACTATGACGGTAATACTTTCCAACACATCACACTATTGTACATATCTGTTGATACTGTACCAGTTGAAGGTATTAAAATATACATGTACACCATTTGAATTAGCAATGCAGAAATGACTCTACAAATTCTCAAATTTTTGAAAAATTGTAATTTGTCACAAACATATATCTTCGAATCATACTGTCTTTAATGTGCTTACAAAACACATTTTTAGTTTTGAATGATCTGGTCATGTAATGGGCAATGTGACAGGCATTTCACTTGATGCATACAGACCCACTAAAGATATAACCACAACAAACTAGATATACAATTGACAATGAATGTAGATTTTACATTTTTGACATGACTGAAACAGTTGCTTGGTTTGGTTTTAGATGAAGTACATATGAAATTCCTGTGCCTACTCTCTGGTTGCTTGTAAATCATTCCTAGCATTGTAAAATTAAAACGAAAATTTCCCATTTGGAAACGGCATGAAGTTACAATTAATTAATTTATTTACATTTCATCAGATTATTTTGGCTTTTCTCAAGGTTTTAAGTGAAAAGTACTTCATGCATACTAATGCTGGAGTGTCAAATTATCTTGACAACTGATTCATCCTGGTAAATAATTGTATCATTTCATAAAGGTCAAACGTTGGAACTTCCCTGTTACACTTAAACAATACACTTGACACAATTATAGATAATCCTCATCCATATAGATCACGATTAGTGAAAATTAAGAGGATTAGAGCTTGATTGATATTTTCTATGAAACATCTAAATATGGCCTTGGCACACTGATGTACGTTAAGTAAATGTGAACAGAACACAGCACATTTGAAGAAGACATTAATGGTTAACACTTGAAATGATGGATTTTTTAAAAATAAAGCTTTATCAATGTTATTTATGTTTTGTTTTGAAGAAGACAATTGTTCTGTACAGGAGAAGTACATGTAGTCAACTTTATCTTTGTATTATTTACAAATGTACAAGTTTTACTCTTGGATATTTACATCATGTCTATGCACAATATCTTCAACAAATGCTTTGCTAGAGTATGGTTTGTTTTCCCAGCTCCACCTACTTTAAATAATTCAAGAACAATTGGCATGCCAGCATCATAACTTCACAACTGCTCAGGCAACCAGAAGAAATTTTGATTTATTCAAATTTATAACATTTATTATGTTGATTTATTTGGGCTGTCATGTCCTCAAACTTGTGTTCTTTGTTCGTCAATGCATTAAAACAAATATTCCACACAAAATATGGACTGTAATCTAAATTGACAATATATTTTGATCCTGTTATACCATATTTTTAAATGCATTGTTAATTTTATTTTACTCTGCTTTTGTTTTATTATGATTGCAAAAAAATATACATTCATATCAAATCAAAGTAGACCTACTCCCACACAGTGTTTTAATGTGATTCACAGACATGTGAGCATAATGGATAAGTTTAAAGACGCTATATAACACTGTGGAAGACACGTTTAAAAAATTGTTGAACTTTGCTATCTGACATATCTGACAGTGTTTGAATGGACAAATGAACACCCTAGAACACAAAAGTTTGGACAGTTATGCTGTCACTAGTACAATATGAGCAGATTCAAAGTGGCACATTAATTTCCTATCAGCCGATAAGAAATTCTGCAACACAGTAGTCTATGGGGGGAAGCTGGAATGGTCTCTCAATGATTTTCACTATTTTAAAGCACTTTATGATTGTTTTAAACTGCAGTTTTTTCAAGGCTTCATTATTAGACCGTATCAGAGACACTGGTAGCATGGGGAATCATGTGGCTCAGATTGTTTAAACTGGAAACATTGTTATACAATGCCTTTAAGACTGTGACTACAACTAATAATGTACATGTGACTAGAGCCATTAAATAATGTTAGTTTATGTACATTTGTTCACATATGTGATTAAGTATTATACTGTGGTAACAATTACAATGATAAACATACAGGCAAATGAAATATTTTTTGTTATACAGGTACTAAAAATTGCTTGCTTTCATTCCATTATATACAATATATTGTACTTACAAACAGCTGAAATAACTTTATTCATTGGACAGTAAACAGCAGAGCAATACAGTGTTTTACAATGCAAAACGCTTATTTCTAACACAATGATAATGGCACATGTATTCCGTATGGTTGATTGACTCAAAAATTTGTTGGTGAACTATATCAAAGTTGAGATATAATTTTGGTTTGAAAGAGAAAGTGAACTCAAATTAAGTTATGACTCCATGCTTTATACTTTATAGATTTGCCATCTCACTATATTCCAAAATTCAAAACTGAAATTCTGGTTTTGGTACATAATTCATGAGTCATTTTCCCAATAAATAGTTCAAATAGATAATCAACAGACACTGAGTTCACCTCAGAACTTGTAGAAAAGATCACATTGCGTAATTATTGTGTAAGTTTGAATTGTCAAAATCACAGTACAGTCAAACTTGTCTCAAAGCAAACCTTTACTAGATCATGATGCCTTTCTTGAAGACACCAACTGTGTAAAGAAAAGAAACATAATAGACTGATTTACTACTGTATTTAAATGTATGGATTTTTCTTTCCTGTGGATCTAGCAATGAGATATACCATTAACCTGTTTTTTATTGAAGACACTTCAATACATGGTAACCAAAAACACACACATTAGTGGCTGCTACGTCAGGCTTTCAAGTATCTAGATCCAACCTTGGTTCTATGCATAAAATTTGAATATGTCAGTAAACCAGTTTAGTTATCAATTTCTAGAAACACCTACAGGACACTTTTATCACTTCTCTCCTATGTTATTTCCATACAAATTAGACTGTCCTATGATCATTCATTACATGTTTAGCAAGTGGGGGGGGGGGCGGGGGGTGGCGGCAAGGAGTAGGAGAATCATACACAGGTAGATTTGATGTTACGACAAGTGTTTCTTTAACATCTGTTCCACACCACTGACCAGTCTGGTCACATATCTCCAGCCCGGCTGCACCTCGCTCAGGACTGCACTGACCATGTCCTCACTGGTTAAAAGAAAGAGAGAGAAGTGAATTGTTTTACTGTACCAAAAACCAAACCAATTTCAATCATTTGCAGTATGAAAATTCTCATAGGGAACTGAATACAGGGTTCCCAGCATTTCATGGTAACAAATTTCCTGATTTTTTACCTGATGAAAGTTAATAATTCCAGGATTATTATTTTGACTCTTTATTTCTTGCTTGCTTGAAACATCTTAGTACCCTAGCTATGCAATCATCCACAGGAATTGCTGTTTGGTATGGACACGAGGCAAGAAAGTTGAACCACCAACAAACAAAATTCCCTGATTTGAGGGACTTTGTCAAATTCCCTGACTTTTCCCTGACGGAGATGGGGAAATTGTCTCCAGCTTCTGCCTGATATCCAGGTTGGCTGGGAATCCACTAATCAAAAGGGGCAAGCATTTTGGTATTCCCACACTCTCCCCCCCCCACCCCCCACTTTTCCCAATTTTTGGGGACCAATACACTTCTGGATAAATGATTGTCTAGACAAAATAACTCCAGTTTACAAACTGGAGAACTTATGCACTATCAATTCAATTCCTGTAAATTACCTAACTATATGAGGCAAAAATAAGTCATCTGAATCTGATTATGTCAATTGAAATCAACCACAATTGAATGGCGAAATCTAGTAATAGCTACCATCAACTGAGCAAGTTTTTTTTTTATTTACACATGCTTTGCATTGAATCATACTTGATGCACAACAATCTCTACATTTCTCAGTCATTAACATTCAAAATAACTTTCTTTCAGCATTTCCCATTTTTATCAAAATCAGCAAGGCAGTAATATTGATATTCACCACCCGGTAAATACTGCTTTGTATTTGCTGGCCAACCTTGGTAATTACTAGCATAAATTATGTCTACAAAAATACGTAAGCATAACACTGGCAAAGAAGATACATACAAAATATGGAAACCCTTGGTGTGATTATCATGATGTGAATTCTTATGTACTGTTCACATGAGGGTATGTCATCACCCTTCACAACTGCTCTCAAAGTGTAATTGCTGCTGATATCGCTAGTGGCGTCGTCGACATACCTTCTGTCGAAAAGCTTGTCGAGATAACAGTATTTTGACTGAAAGACGATATGTCGACAGAGATTTTATCTTACCGACAACAACACACAGTGTATCAAATTAATAAATCAGGACCTAACAATGTCATCTCCGCAGGCAGTCACTACTCAAAGCAAGCATTTTTTTCTTTCTCATGCTTGCAAAAGGTTATAGAAACTGAGAACCATTGTTCTGAGTGTAATCTACACCATAAGAATCTTGGTTCCTCGGAAATTGACAATGTGGTCAAGCCCTGGGATCAACATTCCACAAGCTGCTTTCAATAGTGATGTCAGTCATCATTGGGGCCCCCTGGCAGGCTAATTATCCCCTGTAGTATGTAGCCACAATACAGGTGTATTTAAATATGAATACAGGTACGGCGGTGTAAGACTGTCTTATGAATTCAATGTCCCAATTTATCTGACCATTGTTTTGTTGACAGCTGTGTCTGTCGGCTAAATATTTGAGGTGACATGTCGAAAGAGAAATTTCTATTTGACGACGGCACTAGATATCGCACCATAAAATAAGTTAAGAGGTGAGGATACAACATGATTCAGCACAAAGATTAGTTGCCACTTCATTACCTTATTTTGCCGATTTTGATGGTAGAACTGTGTGTTATTCTGGAGTGTGGGTATTGGCCTGGTAGCATATCGAGATGAATGAGGAATGCTGAATGGGCCTCAAGGCTGGAGAACTCTATGGTCAACCTGCAAAAATACATCGGCATAAAATTGATAAAACAGACAATTGTCAGTAGACAATAAAACAGCAACAAACAAATGGGCTGAAGGGCAAGCTGTGGACAACTCCCTAGTCTACCTTCAGACCCTTGGCCCACATGGATGCTCAACATGTACGATATTTGAAAGTTATTTATAACTTACGAATGTGCATTATATGCATTCTTGTTAGATGACAATTGTTATGTATTAGTATGATGCATATTGGTATTCACTGAGTTGACTAATACATGATTATTGAAATAATGCTTATCAACTGAATCACTGATACCCACTCTAAACAGTACTGTTTTTGTGCATTTTTTTAAATTCTAGATGATTGCTAATCTCTCTGTTTCCATGAATATATTTGTCACAAGTAGCCCAAGGGCAAAAGTGATGTTTTGTTGTGTTCTGGGGAGCTGCAAAGGAGATCCTGCAACTGTTAACCCTACCTCGATGAATTTCGCGACAATTTCGTGGGGCAAAATTTTTTGACCGCGTCGTATGCTGACTTTTTATTTTCAAGTTTTGTGCATCTTTTGAGACCATTTTCGCGAAAATGGGACTTACCGTTAAAACGCTGCGCGACTTTTTATCCATGCATATCAGCCTCAAAATTGCTCAAAAATGAAATTCGTGTACAAAATCAATGCAAATTGTGTTTATTATTGTAACTCATATGAATATGCATAATTTCACTTTCAATGGCTTGAATTATTTTATTTTAGCATATTTATGCTTCAAAAAGTATCTGCAGCAAATTTCAGCGATAAAACAATAAAAAACAGAAAGTCGAAAAAACACAGAAATACATAAGAAATTCATAAAACAATAAAATACATAAGAAATTAATTCTGATATGGCAATATTTTTGTGGCTACTTGTCAGAAATGTCAGAAAGAATATTTTCATAAAAAATTAGCATTCTGCTAGCTATTTTAATCAAATTATAGGTGAAAACACAATTTTATGCACTTATTTGCATAATTAATTACTTAAAAAATACAAAATATGTATTTTTTGAAAATTTTACCATACGGTCTTGTATTTTTCATTCAGCTCTATGCGCATGCAAATTTTTGCAGCA
>JZLH01S0177296.1:105763-144413 GCA_001188425.1 Eucidaris tribuloides | reverse complement strand
AAAGTTCTAACTGGCTGTTCTCAGTTATCGCGGTACCGACCCAAATCAGGACATATTTTAGGCCGCAGTGACCTTTGACCTTTTGACCTTTGAACTCCAAATTCCTAATCATTCATTGGTGCCTCATAATACAAATTACTTCACACCAAGTTACATGACAATCCGACCAGCCGCTCTCAGCTTTCGCGGTAAACAAGCCCTAATCAGAATATTTTAGGCCCAGTACATTTGACCTTTGACCTTTCCGCTCCAAAATCTTAATCAGTTCATTGGTGCTCATAATACACTACTTCATGCCAAGTTACATGACAATCCGACCAGCGCTCTCAAGTATCGCGGTTAAAAGAGCCCAAATCAGACATATTTCAGGTCCGTGACCTTTGGACCTTTTTGACGCTTTGAACTCCAAATCCTAATCAGTTCATTGGTGCTCATAATACATACTTCCACAAACAAGTTATATACAATCCGACCAGCCCTTCTCAGTTATCGCGGTAACGAGCCCAAATCAGACATATTTCAGCTCGTGACCTTTGAGCCTTTGGACCTTGTCAGCCCAAAATCCTAAATCAGTTTATTGGTGGGCCTTATAATAAATATTCACCCAAGTTTTCATCACAATCCGACAGCCGCTCTCGAAGTTATCACCGTTATCGAGCCCAAAATCAGACATATTTAAGGTCGTGACCTTCGAACTTTTGACCTTTGAACTCACAAATCTTATCAGTTCATTGGTGGCCCGCCCCATAATACATACTTCACGACCACGTTACATGAAAATTCAACTGCCGTTCTCCGAAGTTATGCGGTGAACAAGCCCAAAGTGCAAGACATATTTTAGGCGCCGGTGACCTGACCTTTCAGCCCAAAATCTAATCAATTCATTGTGCCTCAATAATACATACTTCAGCAGCCAAGTTATACATGACAATACCGGTGACCTTTCGAATTTTGGACCTTTGCAGCTCCAAAATCTTATCAGTTCATTGGTGCCCACATAATACATACTTTCACACCACGTTACATGAAAATTCAACTAGCCGCTCTCAAGTTATCGGCGGTAAAAGAGCCAAACAGACATATTTAAGGCCCGGTGACCTTTGAACCTTTTGACCTTTTCAGCCCCAAAATCTTAATCAGTTCATTGGTGCTCATAGTACATAAATTGGGTCCTAGTTACAATCAAAATTCGATCAGGGGTCTCAAAGTTAATCGCGGTAACAGAGCCCAAATCAGACATATTTAAGCCCGGTGACCTTTTGAGCGCTTTGACGCTTTCCAGCTTCCAACAATCTAATCAGTTATTGGTGGCATCATAAGTACATGACTTGGTCCTAGTTACCAGTCAAAATCACGATTGGAGGGTTCTCAAGTTATCGTGTAACGAGCTCCAAATCAGACATATTTAAAGTCCGGTGACCCTTCTGACCTTTGACCTTTCAGCCATGACCCAAAATCTAAATCAGTTCATTGTGCCTCATAATAACATACTGCACGCAAATTACATGAAAATCCGACCCTAGCCGCTCTCAGTTATCGCGTCGTAACGAGCCAAATCAGACATATTTAAGGCCGGTGACTTTGACGCTTTGACCTTATCAGCTCCAAAATCTAAATCAGTTCATGGTGCTCATAGTACATACTTGGTCCTAGTTACATACAAAATCGATCGGGGTTCTCAAGTTATCGCGGTAACGAGATCCCGGTATACTAGTGGTTGCACTGACTTCAGCATTTTTTGAGAGTGCGACTAAGTCGCCACCAATAGTCGCGACTTACGACTATTGAGTCGACTATCGGTGTTCAAACACGTCTTATAGTCTGATCCAGTACAATTTTGGCAGTTTTGTTGTGATTTTGCGATCAAAGAGAGATATAGGATTTCATTCCTGCCATAAAATGGTAGATAAATGATTGTCAGTTCTGTTTCAATTTTTACGTCTTTTGACTTCAGTTTTTAATACAAATTAGCATGTGATAAAAAGTGCGACTAACATGTAACGTGGGTGAAGTATGTATTATGAGGCACAATAAACTGATTAGATTTTGGAGCAAAGGTCAAAGGTCAAACTGGGCCTTAAATATGTCTGATATGGGCTCATTACTGTGATAACTTGAGTATGACGTTTCCAATTTGATGAACTTGGGAGAAGTATCTAATATAAGGCACCAATTTACTGATTCGATTTTGGAGCTGAAAGGTCAGAGGTCAAAGGTCACAAGGCCTCATGTCCGATTGAGCTCATTGTCTCGATAATTTGAGAACTGCTTAATGGATTTTACTGTAACTTGGTCAAGGGTCACATGGGCTTGTGCTTATTCATCTAATTGATCTTGCTACCATGGTAACTTGAAGCTTTTCAAATTACATCAATTGGATGGGAGTGCGGACTGCGGAGGCATACCCATCGACTGCGCGCAGGCGAACTGCTCTAGTTTATCCTATCCTGTGGTATTCTATTTTCATATTGCTTTATCAAACTAGGTAGTGATATAATTTTTGCTTGTCAATCATATCGTCAATATGTTGCCTATGAAATAAAGCAATTGTCCGACACATTCAAGCAAGAATCAAATATCGTACCTACAAAATTTGACATTGGTATATTAACCTATTGGTAAGTGAAAGAAGGAAATCTCCATTAAACTTATTGAAACAAAAAAACAATCTGTAGAAAACACATGCTAATAAAGAATATTTCTGCTAAATTTTTGTAGTGCACAGAAAGTGGGTTACAAGCGAGTCCTCTTGTTCACCAACAATGACCACCCCCATGAGAATAATGTACCATTCCAGCGGCAGGCCAAGCAGAAGGCCAAAGATCTCCATGACATCGGTATTGACATTGAACTGATGCACCTCAGCCAGAGAGGGACGCCATTCAGGGTTGTGCCGTGAGTTCTATCAGGTAGGTGAATAGTACCTTTTGTAACAGCGGGTCTGTTAAAGACATCAAGTATAATCCATGGATTTTTTTTGCCTTGGTAACCTTATCAATGCATTGTTATGGTGCAAAAGCACTTGGGGGGCAAACACAGACTGATACTGAAGACACCTTACATGTTATGTGAGTCGAGCTAGAAAAAAAATATGGTGTGTTGATGTCAGTTACTTTACTAGGTGAGTCCTAAGGGGCGTAATCTGGTAATCTAGTAAAAGAATCTTCTGCAAAAGAGTGGCCAATTTATAATGGAGGGGCGTGTCTAATTCATTGAATGGTGAGTCCAAGTTTGCAACGGATGGTGTGTCAAATGCATCAAGATATTGATGCACCTGTGACAATGACCCAATCATCCTAGGGGTCAGAGGGTGGATCTTACAGCTGACATGTGCAAAAAAAAATCTTACTAGTTTTAGCCAGTAATGCATTTTTTATGGAATTGGGAGTTTATTTCCGGGGGTTTCAAAAGGTGTGATTTACAGGTATTAATTTAAAGAGGCAAATAACTAAGCTTCCAAACTAAACACAGAAAATTGTCAAAGTAAAATGAACAAAATATTGATGATAGTCAGACATAAGTTAACACGACACAAGTTTATTTCATGGTAGACAACACATTACTGTTTCATGATGTAAAAAGGAATACTAGCAGCGTGACATTTGATTTTCCTTATATGATCAAAATTTCACTTGCCCAAATGGTAAGAAAATTACAACTCTTTGACCTTTCATTGCCCGACCTGAAATTTGACTTGTACTGGGCAAGTGGGTGTGTGCTAGTGTCGAGCTTTGGCTATATACCGGTACATGCATATCCCTTCCTTATCTCTTGACAGGACATCATCCATACCTCAGATGATGAGGAATGCATCCTACCAGATCCAGCCGAGAAATTTGAACAACGTGAAATAGAAAACGTCATGTGACAGACATTTAGCCAATTACTGTTATGAACAAACGTAACAAGTTTGATAAATATTTATATCCCTGTCTTATCTCTTGACAGGACATCATCCATACCTCAGATAATGAGGAATGCATCCTACCGGATCCAGTCGAGAAATTTGAACAACTTGAAATAGAAAACATCATGTGACAGATATTTGGCCAATCACTGTTATGAACAAACGAAACAAGTTTTATAAATATTCATATCCCTGTCTTTCCTCTTCTTAGGACATCATCCATACCTCGGATGATGAGGAGTGCATCTTACCGGATCCATCTGAGAAATTTGAACAACTCCTGGAGAGGGTCAGGACCAAAGATCACAAGAAGAGAACCATGGGACGTATTCCATTCTCCCTGGGAAAGGGCCTGGAACTAGGAATAGGGATGTGAGTTGGCCTGAAATATAAACTGCATTATATTCCACGTACTAAATGTCTTGTTTTATGATTCGTCAGTAGTTAATCCCAGATAAAGCATAATTTTGTCTATCCATCCTCTGAGAAGAAAACTTTGTTAGACTTGATGATGACAGTACTTTTGTGTTTTGCTGATCTCTTCAGTCCATAGAGTCCAACATGTTATCAACATCTCAGAGTATGTGCAAAACTGAAAGTGTGTTGCACCCTATAAATTTGGACTATCAATTGCATAATGGTCGATCAGCTGGCAGTATGGCAATTACAAATTTACTCTATCTAGCTAACAAAACCATAATCCGTAGAAAAATAAAATTATTACTTTTCTTTCTTGTAGAGAAGTCAATACTTTTCTTTCTGTAGAATATACAGTTAAATGGTTTCATACATTGCATATTAGGCAAATAATCACCTTAGGGTTTCTAGTGATGGGGAAAACTATCACATCCTTGGCAATCTGAATGTTCACGCTATCTTTCCTCAGCTTTGCTCAGGAAAAATCTACATCCAGATTACCTCTAAAGTGACAGTTTGTCCCATCACCTTAACCAGCATTGATTACTTGCTTACTAATGACCAAGTTCTTATTAGACATGTGGGTCAATCCACGTCAAATCAACCAATTTTCAGACAATTTGTCACCCGACCCCCTTCAATTTTGTTAAAACTCGCACGAAATGTTCCCCCGCGTGTCTGACGGAAAATTCTGAAATATTTTGCCCCAAGGTCATACGGTTGCTAAGATATGGCCACACCTAGCAACCAATGCACACTCGAACAATTGGTCTTTACCAAATTTAGCAATTTTTGATGAGCTGCTGTAGCCAGAGTAGACAAGCTGGAGTATTCATTGTCTGGAAATGGAAAGAACTTCATGCCTTTTACACGGAAAATGTATTATCACTCAGATTTGAACTTCGGCTAGTGCACAGGAGGTCACCAAAAATGGCCTTAAGTGTCAAGATCAAGTTTTTTGGAGCATGTTTGGAGGCTCATAGCTACAACATTAAAATAACTTAGGACCCAATATGATGTGCACTGAAAGACCTTCACTTGCATAAGACACCTACCAAAAATCAGCGTGATTGGGCGAGTCGTTTTCACACAGCGTGCCCCTGAATTTTGACCTTTTCCAAAATCAACCAAGTTCAAGGTCATTTTTCACCCCTTGTCCCACTTAGTAGCAACACCACTTTTTGTGTATTGATAGACATTTATCTATATTTTCAAGGGTCATGCAAGAAATTTTGCTACCGAAATGTATAACGCCTGATTAACACTGTTAAAGATGGCTGTAAACACCATGAAATTGATAGTGTATGTTCTAGACTATTCTTTGTTTGTCTCCTTAGAGAAGCAGTCTGGAAGCTTAGACTAGATTTTAGTCTGGAAATTTAAACTACACGGTAGCAAACTCACAGTTCATGATCAATCAGCCTTGTGAATAAAGGTTGGGTCTCGTTGGAGTAGGGTAAATTAAAAAAGCAGTCTGTGAACAAGCCTATGAAATTGAAATCAGAGCACCACATTTTTTTTTCAGTAATGGCTCAATCTCATAGTCTTCGTTCATAGACTGTTCTTTTTCTTTCCCCTTCCCCTAACTTGACCAATGTTTATTCCTTGACCAGAGAGACGTGAATGTGAGTTTGGTGCCATGTAGTCTTAATTTCTAGACTCAAATCTAGTCTAAACTTGAAGACTGGTGCTCTAAGTAGAAAAACAACGAACACTCTAGAACGCAGACTATCAATTTCATGGTCTTCACAGCCATTTTCGACAGTGTTAATTAAGCATTAAACATTTCGGTAGCAAAATTTCTTTGGTGACCCTTCAAAATATAGATAAATGTCTACCAATACACAAAAATTAGTGTTGCTACTAGGTGGGACAAGGGGTGAAAAATGACCTTGAACTTGGTTGATTTTGGAAAAAGTCAAAATTCGGGGGCGCACTGTCTGAAAACGACTCGCACAATCATGCTGATTTTTGGTAGGTGTCTTAAGCAAGTGAAGGTCTTTCAGTGCACATCATATTGGGTCCTAAGCTGTTTTACTGTTGTAGCTATGAGCCTCCAAACATGCTCCAAAAAACTTGATCTTGACACTTAAGTCCATTTTTGGTGACCTCCTGTGCACTAGCCGAAGGTCAAATCTGAGTGATAATATATTTTCCATGTAAAAGGCATGAAGTTCCTTTCATTTCCAGACAATAAATACTCCAGCTTGTCTACTGTGGCTACAGCAGCTCATCAAAAATTGCTATATTTGGTAAAGCCCAATTGTTCGAGTGTGCATTGGTTGTTAGGCGTGGCCATATCTTAGCAACCGTATGACCTTGGGGCAAAATATTTCAGAATTTTCCGTCAGACATGTGGTGGAACATTTGGTGCGAGTTTTAACAAAATTGAAGGGGGTCGGGTGACACCCATTGGTTGATTTGACGTGGATTGACCCATGTAACAATTTGCTATTTAACCCTTTCCTGTTATCGTTAGTCAAACAGCTGAGCTAGCCATCCCTAATACTTACTTGTCTCTTCACTATTTTCATTTTCCACCAGCTACAATCTTGTGAGGCAACAAACCAAGCCATACCCCGTCAAGCTATACCGACAGACCAATGAACCGCTGAAGGGCAAATCCAAGATGTATTGTGAGGTGAGTATTATCCTAACATGTTGAGATTTCACAAACAAATTCAACGGGGAATAAAACCCAGACATCTTTTGAATTCACTTCATAGTGAACAATAAGAGAAATGACATGGGGAAAGTTTGAGCAAATTTGACTGAGCTGTTTAAGAGTTACGAATGTTCAGAGTTTATTTAACCCTATTTTAACTGGGCTATTTCAGACCAGGTTTTTACATGGGGGGGGGGTCAATTTGACCCCCCCTTCAGATCTTGTCCGCCGATCGCGCGATCGCTGCGAAAATTTGCATGCGCATAGAGCCGAATGTAAACTGCAAAATTGTATAGTAAAATTTTCAAAAAATGTATTTTTTCTATTTTTTTAAGTAATTAATTATGCAAATAAGTGCATGAAATTATGTTTTCGCCTATAACTGACTTACAATAGCTATTAGAATACTAATTTTTGGTGAAAATATTCATTCTGACATATCTCACAATTATCTACAAAAAAATTTGGCAAATCAGAATTAATTTCTTATGTATTTTATTGTTTTGTGAATTTCTTATGTATTTCTTTGTTTTTTCGACCTTTTGTTTTCTATTGTTTTTTCGATGAAATTTGTTGGTGACACTTTTGCAATCATAAATAGCATAAAATTAATTCATTTCAACCAATAAAAGCAAAAATAATCATACATTTGTGATTTTTGGCTGAAAACACAATTTCCATTGGTTTTGTACACGAAATCACGTTTTTGAGCAATTTTTGGGTTGACATGCATGCATAAAAAGTCACGCAGCGTCGTAACGGTACGTCCTATTTTCGCGAAAACAGTCTCAAAAGATGCGCAAGACTTGAAAGTAAAAAGTCAGCGAGCGACGCGATCAAAAAATTTTGTGCGGCAGCATGGTCACGAAATTCGTCGAGGGGGGGGGGTCAAATTGACCCCCCATCCCCCCCAGTTAAAATAGGGTTAATCCTTATTATGGAGGATCCCTAAATTGACAACTCTGTTGCGGTATGTAACACCAATATTTTTTTTGCATTCTTTTCTGAGAGAATTTTGTCACCTTCTCAACTGAAATCCCAGATTTTTTTTTTGAAAATTTGTGCACAAAACGAATGAGTAGTTCGCCAGACTGGCCACAAAACGTAGCAGATTTGCTAATTTAGGATTTATTGATATAACTTTGTAAATAGTTAAAAAAAACAAATTGGTAAATATTTCCATGGAATCTCAGAGGTCAAAGAACTTTGTTTTGAAAGGTAATTTTTCTACGTGACCTTTTATCTCCAGTAAGGAATGCAGTTTGGATTTTGTGTCCGATCATCCAAGGTCATTGGTCACTGAATTGTGCCTAACATTAGAGTAACGCTACAATACTGTACAGTTATTCAATACCATAACACTAAAGATTGTTAACTGTACAATATGCTAGATATGTTGAAATGGCACGCCCATCGACTGTGTGTAGTCAAATTGCTCTAGTTTGTTGATATATTCTCCTTTTATGAAGAAAGTGTCTATGTGACCTTGTTGTCTAGGATACTGGTGAGCTCCTTATGCCGACTGACATTAAGAAGTATCAGACATATGGGGGCAGGAACATCATCTTTGAGAAAGAGGAGATTGAACAAGTCAAACGGTTTGGTGAACCAGGTGAGAATATTAAATTTATCATTTAAAGATTAGTGACATGATTGGGAACACTTGAAAATGCCTCAAGAGCCAAATGAGTTGAAATATATACCAACTATACACTAGCAGGAGTGGATCTCCCACCTGGGAGGATTTGTTTGTAATTTGTTTACTCAAGGAGAATCAAGCATAAACATAGGAGTATCTTAATTTTATCCGGGGACGATAAAAATAAGCCCCATAGAGAGCCACACAGCAGGTTTCCGTGCTACCAGTGATATTGACATTGTTTATTTTAGAATGAGTCAACGTTTGACTACAAGATTTTCACAGGAGAATCCTTGCATAGTTTACTTGATTCTAGAGTAGTTTCAGCCCAAGTTGAGGACTTACCCCAATCATGTCATTTACCTTTGACAATGTTTCATTTTTGACAAATCTGAGTTACATCATCCTCTATGCTACCAGTGTCTCTGGTACAGTTGAAAAATGAAGCCCTGCAAAAATTGCTGTTTATAACGACCCTTAACCCTTTACTCACTATGGTCAACCACTGTCACTACCGCTGCCTTGCTATCGTTGACTCTCGTTGGTGGTCCGCATGAACAAGGAATAGTACCTATTCAATTGTATGAGAACAAAGCATTTCCTGTTCTTTCATCTATTCACACCTTTCCCCCAGTGCTAACAATACATTACTTTCTGTTAAGTACAGAATCACTTATGCATGAGTTTACCTGTTTACAATGAATTGTTTATTGGGGGATTTGATAATAATCTAGCGGCCTTTGTATTCTTAATGCACAGGGCAAAGAGTTAGGTCGTTTTAAAAAGTGAAAATCAATGAGCGACCATTCTAGTTTCCCCCATTGACTGCTGTGTCATAGATTTTTGTCCCCAGAACATTCTTGTACCAATATTTATCTGTACATATATTTTTCTGTTGTGCACTTTCTGCACAGGTCTAACACTGATGGGCTTCAAGCCTCGATCGGCCCTCAAGAAGTATTTCCATGTCAGGCCAGCCCAGTTCATTTTCCCCGATGAAACCTCGGTCACCGGTAGCAACACGCTCTTCAACGCTTTACTTCAGCGGTGCTCGGCCCGTGATGTCATTGCCATCTGTCGCTACATTCCTCGCAAAAACACCTCCCCAAAGTTTGTCGCTCTTGTTCCACAGGTTTGTACTTGTAGGATATTGCATTCTTATGCTGTAAAAGTGGAAATTTTTGCGTGATTATTTTTTCGTGCTTGCACACTTAGGTGATATTTCTTGGACAGCCGAAGCAAGCAAGCAACCACACAAGGCACAATGCTGCCTAAGCAGCTAGCCATGCATGCACACTCTGTCCAAATTCCAAACAAAACATGTTAAAAAACCAAATGATTAGCTTTTCAAAAATATTAATGTGTTTTTATTTTCACATTTGCATCAGTGAGTGCAAAATGCGTGAAAATTTCTACACCGCGAAATATGCCATAGTAACAGTATTGGTTATAAAAGCTTCAAACTCTATTAGGCAAAAAAAAGAGGGATTTATTGAACTATGAAAAGCTGTTTGCACCAAAATTTACACTTTTAACCAGTCAAAGTTAAGTGAGCAGTACAGTGAAACCTGTTATAGCGGCCATCCGAGGCAAGGGAGACAAATAATGTAGTCTTTTTAGACAGGTGGCTGCTATAGACGGGTTTTTAAACACATTATTGTCTCCCCACTGTGGAGGTAGGTTAGGTGCTACAGAGAGGTGGCTGCTAAGACAGGTTTGACTGTATTACAAACGTGAATAAAAATGTAGCATTTTACAAATTGGAATTCTGAACTTGAGCAACAAAACGATTATAAATTTGCTATTTTTTTCTTTTATGTGGCATATTTTATGTCAAATCTTCGTCTAGGAGCTGCATGACTGTCATGTACAGTCATATATATTTTGTGAGTGATTTGCATTGCTGTATGGCAAGCCATTTGTCCTTTTCATTAATCATTAATTGTCCATTGTCTTTCCACAGAAAGAAGAGCTAGATGAACACAATGTGCAGATAGCTCCCCCTGGATTTCACCTCTTATTTCTGCCATTTTCAGAAGACTTGCGCAAGTTGGAACATGCTCCAGCTCCAAGAGGTATGGTATGCCCCTGACAAGTGTTTTAAATCTTGAGATGGTCTTGAGACTCGATTTTCAGGGTCTCGGTCTCCATCGTGGTCTCAGTTCTAAAGGTCTCGGTCTCCAGGGGACAGTCTCAGTCGTGGTCTCTTGAGTACAACACTGCTCTAGACCAATGGCACATTGTATTCAGAATTTTGAAACCAAGAGTGATTAGTCACTTGAAGAACACAAACAAGATGTTAAGGCCTCCGCACACTACACGACTTTTGTCGTACGACTGCACCGACTTGGATCCGAAATAAAAAGCAAAGCTTATATTTCGTACACGCTGATTGTGTACGAAATATAAGCTTTGTTTTTTATTTCGGATCCAAGTCGGTGCAGTCGTACGACAAAAGTCGTGTAGTGTGCGGAGGCCTTTATGTGATAAAATCATTAATATGTATGAGTTTCTGTTGATTAGAGATCATTATCATCTGTATCGTTAGTCATATGCCAAAAAGAAGTTGCGATGCCTTGGTGAATGAACAGTAAATTGAATTATTAGCGCAATCCACATTTTCATGTGTGTGCGTTCTTACTGAAATGAAAAGTTATCTGAAAACTGTATACAGTACATTGAATATGTTGCAGTGGTTTTATTTTTGTCAATATCATGACTAGACAACCACAAAAATTTCACTTCCTGATATATCTATACAAAGTCAATAAAACCACCATAAAATCGTAAAAATAAGCTCACAAATTTCATATATGCTAAAAATGTAGCAGTTTCTGTAAGATAGTTTGTTTCAAACAGTGTAAGAAATTTATATGCCATTTCAGATTAGAAATTATATGCCATTTCCAATCAGAAATATATATTTGCCATTTCAGATTAGAAATGTTGAGAATGATTATTTCTGTATTTATGGCATTGATGACCTAACGAAAAATCATGATTTATTACAATCAAAATATCATTTTCCACAATGAGCTTGATATGAGGAACAGAAAAGCTAATTTTTCAACCACAACATTGTTTCTGTGTGTGTTTGTTTTCTTGCAATAGCCACACCAGAGCAGATAGACAAGGCCAAGACAGTCGTCAAAAAACTGCAGTTCCGTTTTTCGGTGGAAAACTTTGAGAACCCCGTCCTCCAGACCCACTACAGGAATCTAGAGGCCTTGGCACTGGATAGGGATGCACCAGAAGAGATGACAGATCACACAGGTGGGTTAATGTGGGTGTGTCCTGAGGGAGGGGGGGGGGGAGTGGGAGAGGGGTGTGATGGGATGGGGAAAGGAAGTTTGAGGTGGGGAGTTGGGGTGGGGGTTTGGGATGGGGGTTAGGAGGTTAAAATGGGTGGTAGGAGGTAGGGAGCTGTAGGTTAGGAAGTTGGAAAAGGTGCATGAAGGGGAGGGGTTGAAGGTAGCGGTGTTTAGGGTGGGGAGTTTGCGGGTGGGCGAGGTTGCATTGGGTGGTAAGGGGTGAAGGAACCAGTAGTTAGGAAGTTGGAAAAAGTGCATGAAGGGGAGGGGGTTGGAGTAGGGTGTTAGGGTGGGGAGTTTGGGTTGGGAGGTTGGCATTGGGTGGTAGGGTAGGAGCTGTAGGTTCAGGAAGTTGGAAAAAGGTGCATGAAGGGGAGGGGCTTGGAGTTAGTGGTGATTTGGTGAGGGAAGGTTGCATTGGTGTAGGGGATAGGGAACAGTAGTTTAAGGAAGTTGAAAAGTGCATGAAGGGGAGGGGTTGGAGGTAGGGTGTTTGGGTGGGGAGTTTGGGGTTGGGAGGTTGGCATTGGTAGTGTAGGGTGAGGGATAACAGTAGTTAAGGAAAGTTGGAAAAAAGTGGCAGTGAAGGGGAAGGGGTTCGGAGGTAGGGTGTTTGGGTGGGTGAGAGTTTGGGGTTGGAGGTTGGCATTGGTGGTAGGTGGTATGGGAAGGCAGTAGTTTAAGGAAGTTTGGAAAAAGTGCCATGAAGGGAGGGGGGTTGGAGGTAGGGTGTTTGGTGGGGAGTTGGGGGTTGGAGGTTGCATTGTGGTGGTAGGGTAGAGAAGCAGTAGTTAAGGTACAGTTGGAAAAAGTGGGCATGAAGGGGAGGGGTTGGAGGTAGGGTGTTTTGGTGGGGAGTTGGGGTTGGGAGGTTTTTTTGGCATTGGTGGACGGGGAAGAAAAGCAGTAAGTCTTTAGAAAGTTGGAAAAAGTGCATGAAGGGGAGGGCTTGAGGTAGTCGTGTTAGGGTGGGGAACTCTTGGGGTTGGGAGGTTGCATTGGGTGGTAGGATGGTTATGGACACAGTAGTTTAGAAAGTTGAAAAGTGCACTGAAGGGGCAGGGCTTGGCGGTATAGTGTTGCGTTGGGTGGGGAATTTGGGTTGGAGGTTGCATTGGTGGGTAGGAGGTAGGCGAACAGTAGTTTAGAAGTTGTTAAAAGGTGCATGAAGGGAGGGGTTGAGGTAAGTAGTGTTAGGGTGGGGGGAGTTTGGGGGGTTTGGGAGAGTTGCTCTGGTGGTATGGGGAAGGGAACAGTATTTAGAAAAGTTGGAAAGTGGCATGAAGGGGAGGGGCTTGAGGTAGGTGTTTAGGGTGGGGAGTTGGGGGTTGGGAGGTTGCATTGGGTGTAGGAGTAGGGAATCGTAGTTTAGAAAGTTGGAAAAGGTGCATGAAAGGGAGGGCTTGGAGGTATATAGAAGGAGTTGGGGGGTTGAAGGTTGCATTGGTGTAGGAGGTATGGGAACAGTAGTTTAGAATTGGAAAGGCTGCATGAAAGGGGAGGGCTTGGAGGTAGATGTGTTAGGGTGGGGGGAATTTGGTTGCGGAGGTTGCATTGGGTGGTAGGAGGTTAGGGAACAGTAGTTTAGAAAGTTTGGAAAAAGGTGCATGAGGGGAGGGGGTTGGAGGTAGTGTGATTAGGGTTGGGGAGTTGGGGGTTGGAGGGTTGGCATGGGTTGGTAACGGGAAGGGAGCAGTAGTTAGAAAGTTGGAAAAAGTGCAATGAAGGGGAGGGGCTTGGAGGTAGTGTGTAGGGTGGGGAGTTTTGGTTGGAGGTTGCATTGGGTGTAGGAGGGTTAGCGGAAGCAGTATTTTAGAAGTTGGAAAAAGGTGCATGAGGGGAGGGCTTGGTAGTAGTGAGTGTTAGGGTAGGGAGTTTGGGTTGGGAGGTTGCATTGGTGGTAGGAGGGTAGGGAATCAGTAGTTTAGCAAAGTTGAAAAGGGCATGAAGGGGATGGGGCTTGGAGGGTAGTGTGTTAGGGTGGGGAGTTTGGGGTTGGGAGGTTGCATTGGTGGGTACAGGAGGTAGGGAAGCGTAAGTTTAGGAAGTTGGAAAAGCGTGCATCGAGGGAGGGGGCGCTTGGAGGTAGTGTGTCTAAGGTAGGGAGTTTGGGGTTTTTTAATTTTTTTTTTTTTTGTTTGGGAGGTTGGCATTGGTGGTAGAGGTAGGGAAACAGTAGTGTTTTAGAAGTTGGAAATGGTGAGCATGAAGGGGAGGGGGCTTGCGAGTGTGTGTTAGGGTAGGGAGTTTGGGGTGGGGAGGGTTGCATGGTGGTGGTAGGGAGGTAGGAACAGTAGTTTGAAAGTTGGAAAAGGTGGCATGAAAGGGGAGGGGCTTGGAGGTAGCTGTGTTAGGTGGGGAGTTTTCTGGGGTGGGAGGTTGCATTTTGGTGTAGGGGAGGTAGGGAACAGTAGTTTTAGAAAGTGGAAAAGGTGGGCATGAAGGGGAAGGGTTGGAGTAAGTGTGTTAGGGTAGGAGAGTTTGGGTTGGAGGGTTCATTGGGTGGTAGGAGATAAGGAACAGTAGTTTAGAAAGTTGGAAAAGTGCATGAAGGGAGGGGCTTGGAGGTAGTGTGTTAGGCGTAGGTGAGTTTGGTGGGGAAAGGTTGCATTGGCGTGGTAGGAGGTATGGGAACAGCTACGTTTAGAAAGTTGGAAAAGGGCATGAAGGGGAGGGGCTGCCAGGTTAAGTGTGTTAAGGGTGGGGAGTTGGGGGTTGGGAGGTTGCATTGGGTGGTACGGGGAAGAAAACAGTAGTTTAGAAAGTTGGAAAAGGTGCATGAAGGGGAGGGGCTTGGAGGTAGTGTGTTAGGGTGGGGAATTTGGGGTTGGGAGGTTGCATTGGGTGGTAGGAGGTAGGGAACAGTAGTTTAGGAAGTTGGAAAAGGTGCATGAAGGGGAGGGGGTTGGAGGTAGGGTGTTAGGGTGGGGAGTTGGGGGTGGGGAGGTTGCATTGGGTGGTAGGAGGTAGGGAACAGTAGTTTAGAAAGTTGGAAAAGGTGCATGAAGGGGAGGGGCTTGGAGGTAGTGTGTTAGGGTGGGGAGTTGGGGGTTGGGAGGTTGCATTGGGTGGTAGGAGGTAGGGAACAGTAGTTTAGAAAGTTGGAAAAGGTGCATGAAGGGGAGGGGCTTGGAGGTAGTGTGTTAGGGTGGGGAGTTTGGGGTTGGGAGGTTGCATTGGGTGGTACGAGGAAGGGAACAGTAGTTTAGAAAGTTGGAAAAGGTGCATGAAGGGGAGGGGCTTGGAGGTAGTGTGTTAGGGTGGAGTTTGGGGTGCGGAGAGGTTGCATTGGGTGGTAGGGGAAGGGAACAGTAGTTTAGGAAGTGGAAAAGGTGCATGAGGGGGGCTTGAGTGGTGCTGTGTTAGTGGTGGCGGATGGGGCGTTGGAGTTGCATTGGGTGTAGCACGTAGGGACACAGTAAGTTTAGAAAGTGTTGGAAAAGGCTGCATGAAGGGGAGGGGCATTGGAGGTAGTGTAGTTGGGTGGGGAGTTGGGGGTTGGGGGTTGCAATTGGGTTGCGTGGAGGTAGGGAACAGAGCTTAAGAAAGTGGAAAGGTGCGATTGAGGGGAGGGCTTGGAGTTAGTGCTGTTAGGTTGGGGAGCCGAGTTGTTGGAGGTTGCATTGGTGAGTACGGGGAAGGAACAGTAGGTTAGGAAGTTCTGGAAAGTGCATGAAGGGGAGGCGGCTTGGAGGGAGTGTCGTTGGGTGGGGAGTTGGGGTTGGGGGATTGGGTGTAGGAGGTAGGAAGGTGTAGGATAGGAGTTGGAACAAGGTGCATGAAGGGGAGGGCTTGGAGTTGTGTGTTAGGTGTGGGGAGTTTGGGTGGTGGAGGTTGCATTTGGGTGGTAGGAGGTAGGGAACAGTGCTTAGAAGTTTGGCAAAAAGGCTGCATGAAGGGAGGCGCTTGAGGTAGGGTTAGCGGTGGGGAGTTGGGGGTTGGGAGGTTGCTTGAGTGGTTGGGAAGGCCGAACAGAGTTTAGAAAGTTGGAAAAGCGTGCATGCAAGGGGAGGGCTTGCGACGGGTAGTTTGTTAGGGTGGGGTTTTGGGGTGGGGAGGTTGTTGGGTGTAGGAGGTACGGGAACAGTAGTTTAGAAAGTTGGGAACACAGGTTGCATGAAGGGGAGGGGCTTGGAGTATTGTGTCTAGGGTGCGGGAGTTCGGGAGTGGGAAGGTATGCATTGGGGTGGTAGGGGGTATGGGCAACGTTAGTTTAGAATTAGAAAGGATGCATGAAGGGGAGCGGGCTTGAGGATAGGGTGTTAGCAGGCGTAGTTCATGAAGGAAGAGTTTACTGGGGCGCGGGGAAAAACGAGGAAGTGATTGTGTGGGATGATGACTGTTGAGGCCTTGCGGGGTAGGAGGCGGATTAAACCGAGGAATACAGTATTTACGAAAGATTGGTGAATGAAGGTGGGAGCAATGACGCGGGCGTGGTAGAAGGCGGACTTGGAAAAAGGCTGACGGTGATATGAGCCGTAATGTTTTAGGCGTGAGTGGGAGATTGCAGGAAAGGGCAATTTAGGAGTAGAGTAATGATACAGTGTGGAGAATGGGATGGGGTACGGGAAGTAAGGGACACAGTTATTCTAGAAGTTGGAAAGGTGCACTGAAGTGAGGCGTGGAAAGCGATAAGTATGTAGTTATCGCGGATCTTGCGGAACTGGAGCGATGTGTGGGGGCGTGTGGGCCGTAGTGGTGGGAACGTTGGAGTGGGAAGATGTGGCGTTGGTCAGAGAACGAAATAGAGTAAGGAGAGCGTAAGGGGAGCAGTGAGTGGTTCTAGCAAAGTGTGGGCCGAAGAAGGACTGCAGAGGACAGCGGGGGCGGGCTGGAGGAGAGTAGTTTTGTTAGGTCGAGCAGGTGGGAGTTATGGACTAGGAGGGAAGGGTGGGACGGTTTGCTAATTGGGTGATTGGGGTAGGGGAGGTAGGACAGTGGGGTTTTAGGAGTTGCGAAACTGAAATCAAAAGGAGCGGACAGCTGCATGACGGTAAGGGAAGCAGGGCGAGGGAGTTAGGTGAAGAAGGTGAACGAGGTAGTGATGTGTAGAACAGGGGTGGAGGTGGCGGGCGTGGGGGGTGGGAAGGTGAGGTATGAATTGGGAAGGGGAGGAGTGTGGGGTGAGCTGAAAGAAATAAGGATGTATGGTAAGGAAAAGATTGAAGATGAAAATATAGGTAGAGCGGTTAAACAGGTAGGTTTTACGGGAAGATTGGGAAAGGTGGGAGGGAGGGGCGATTGGGACTTAGGATGAAATGTCGCTGTAGTTAGATAGGTGGAGAGAAATGAGGTTGTCGGCCAAGGTTGGTAAAGAGCTTGCCTTGGGTGGAGGTAAGTCGGGTTAGAATAACTTAGTGACAATAGATTTTAATTGGTAAGTTGGACAAATGGACTTCTATGAGGGCTAGAGGGTGATAAAGGAAAGGAAAATACAGCTAACAAAAGTGATGAACAGAGGAGGTTCGAGATAACGACATAAGATGGTAGCTGTCGGTATTCTAGGTGGGAGCGTATTAAGATTGCGCGGATTAAGGAGGAGGTTTGCATTGGATGAGTGGACAGAAAAGAGGAGACAGAGGGCGAAGGTGTAGGAGGTAGCGGGACGAGTAGTTTAGATGGAAAAGTGCATGAAGGGGAGGGGCTTTGGGGTAGGCGTGTTAGGGTCGGGGAGTTTGCGGTTGGGAGGTATGCTTGGGTGTCGGGGAAGGGGAACATAGTTAGAAGTTGTAAAAGTTGCATGGAGAGGGAGGGGCTTGGAGGTAGGTGTGCAGGTGGCGGGTTGGGGTGGGGAGTTGCATTGGGTCGGTAGAGGTGGGAACAGTATTTTACGAAAGTATGGAAACTGGCATTGAGGGAGGGGCCTGTGGGGGTAGTTGTTGGGTGGGGAGTGGCGTTGATGACGGTTGACTTGGGTGGTAGGAGGTTAAGGGAACAGTAGTTTAGAAGTTGGCAAAAGGTGCATGAAGGGAGGGGGTGAGGTTGTGTGTTAGGGTGGTGGATTGGGGGGTTGGGACGGTGATTGGGTGAGTAGGAGGTACGGGAACACGTTAGTTTACGAAAAAGTTGGAAAAGGTGCTGAAAGGGGAGGGCATTGTGAGTAGAGGTGTTAGGGTGGAGTTTGGTGGTTGGGAGGTTGCATTGGGTGCGGTAACGGGAAGGGAACAGTTAGCTTTAGAAGTTGGGAACAAGGTGCATGAAGGGGAGGGGCTATGGCAGGGTAGGTAGTAGGGTGGGATTTGGGAGTGGGAGGTTGCATTTGCGGTGGTAGGAGGTAGGGAACAGTAGTTTAGAAAGTGGAAAAGGTGCATGAAGGGGAGGGGCTTGGAGGTAGTGTGTTAGGGTGGGAGTTGGGGTTGGGATGTTGACTTGGGTGGTAGGAGGTAGGAACAGTAGTTAGGAAGTTGGAAAAGGTGCATGAAGGGGAGGGGTTGGAGTAGTTGTTAGGTGGGAGTTGGGGGTTGGAGGTTCACTGGGTGGTAGGAGTAGGAAGGTGTAGGATAGGAGTTGTGGAGCAGGTAGGTTAAAGTGATAGGTTAACATTGTGGAGCTTCATATTAAAAAAATTGTCAAACTTTGATATCTGAGGTACATAGTAGTGTTCAAATGGACAAATAAACACCCTAGAATACAAAGTTTGGAAGTTACACTGCCAATGGCAAGTTTATGCACATGAATAACACAATAAAACTCGGGGCGAGTTTTAATAGCTTACGTGTACACACAGTAAGTCTAGGGGAGGAAATGGGTAAGTGAATCCAGTCAACTTACTATTTTCACTTTTTTGAAGCATTAAATCATCATTTTGAAATACAATTTTTTTCAGGGCTTCATTTTTAGACCTTATCAAAGACACTGGTAGCATGGGGAATCATGTAGCTCAGATTTTTTTAACTGTGGTAAATGTTAGCCAATACCTTTAAAGGGGAGGGAATTGGAGTGTACGTAGGAGTTGGGGTGGGTGTGGGGAGGTTTCCTTGAGTGTTAACGGGTAGGGAGCCCTAAGTTAGGAAATTTGAAAAGAGGATTAGGGATGTGGAGTTGGGTGTGAATAGTTGGGGGTGTTGGTTTGGGAGTTGTAAGGGTTAGTGACTTGGATAACAGTGGTTGGTGATTGGGAGCCAAGTCAACGTTAAGGAATTACAAATTATTTAATTTCCCATGGTCGTATTGTCAAGTGATATTGCAGATTACATTTTATGATGGTGCTGATATGCCAGTTGTGGACTTCTCCATTCTCAGTTATACATTTGCATGTTACTCTTTGTGTGTAACATTGCACTACGGAGTAAAATAAACAATTGTTTTACTTTAAATTGGTGGGAGAAGGGGAATTATGTACTGTGGCTTCAGAGATAAAGGTCATTAAATGTGAAGATTGAACACTTCCAATAAAGGTTTGACACACCCACCTCCCTTATCCAATCACAGCTCCCAACAAAGATATGATGGACAAGAGGGCAGGTACTGCCATCCGTGAGTTCCGTGATGTCGTCTATCCCGAGGATTATGATCCCACGGCAACACCTGCAGCTAGGAAGAAGGTGAGGAGGGGGATAACAGGGTCGTAGCTAACCTAGACATCAGGGAAAACCTGGAAAATGATGTGCCCTTTTTCTAGTCAGGGAACATTTGGGGAATTTGATAAAATTCCCTCAAATCAGGGAACAAACAGGTGCAGTGAAACCTGTCTGTAGCAGCCATCCAAGGGAGACAAGAAATGTGTTCTTCATTAAAGGGAGAAGGAGCCAGCAACTAACAGGCATAAGTTAAGAAAAGATTTAGTTCTTGCCAACCAATCAGACTCGCCCTGTGCACAGGTCTGCAGCTGACCATGCGGGACGATGCATGCCACCCAACTTGTGTTAGTCGTGCCGTGGTAATGTATGCGCTGTTTGAATCGATAAGCGTCCTCCCCTATAGCTGTTCTGCAAGTTTTGTTCTGGGGTAAAACTTGCAAAGACGTAAATAAACACAAATTAAATAATTTATTAGGGCCTTGCTGGAGGGTGAGTATCACATACCCTTATTTAGCGTTGTTTATTCCATGTACCTAATTCTCACAATACTCACAATGTCATTTTTTTCTTATTGCCTGTTAGTGTGCTGGCTCCTTCTCCCTTTAACAATGTCTTCAAACACACTATATGTCTCAGTGGAATCATTCACTGGTCACTGTAGGTAAATTGGCTGCTATAGAGAGGTGGCCACTAAGACAGATTTGACTTGATTTCTTCAGTAGTCAACATTCTGGCCTTGTGTCCATGGTCACCAAAAAAAAATGGGTGAAGTGAGAGAAATTGTCAAAATGATGATCCTGAATTTTTAATACCATAGCGGAAATCAGGGAATTGTCATTTAATCAATTCATTTGAAGATTGATTTTGATAGAATTTCTAGTTATTAATATTTATGTATGTTGATATTTCTCACAGGCGGCTGGAGGTACTGTTGACGTTGCTCAGCAAGCAAGGGATGGAAGGTAAAGTACAATAGAATGCAGTTGACTTGGTTATTCCCTCGCCAATAAGATGGGGTATACTGCCCCCCCCCATGACAAAAGGGCATAACTGACATTTTTTTCGAAACTGAGTTATATAGTGTAGGGGACTCAGTACATCATGAGAATGCAGAACAAAAAAATAGTAAATAGAGTGTCCCTTTGTTCATAATCTGCTTGTTAAAGGACACTGAATAGGCTTTACGTGTTGAACAAAATACATTTTGCTCAATATCTGCAAAATGTCAGTTATGCCCTTTTGTCATGGGGGGGGCAGTGGTAGAATTGGTCGGTCTTTGGTTGGTTGGGTAGTCAGTCCATTGTATCTAGTAAATGTTATTACTTCCTCAGTTTTTTACCAATGCTCCATTCAATTTGGCACACACATCGGTCTTGGTATGACGATGTGCAAGACAATTTGACGTGTCAGGAACTGTGTTGCCAGGATAACTGGCATACCATGGCAATAAATCATGAAAATATGACAAATCAAACAACTTAAGTTTTCAAGCTGTGCTTTTGAAATAGGACCAGTTACTCATTTTTTTGGCATGTTTTAAACAAAGGTTGTCCCTAATAACTTGCCAAGGCTTGTCTGAGGCTTGCCAATGCTAAGCAAAAAATAGAAATATGCAAATATTTTTACAAAGCTAATACAAACTTTCTCTTCGGTGTTTGACAGTGTATGTGTGGCTAGCTGCTGAGGCAGTGTTATGCTCAGTGCGATTGCATGGTCTGTACTTGCTCTCCGTGAAATTAAAAACATACAAACCTTCACCAAACTCTGCAAGTTAAAACTTGTCCACTTTTACAGGGAATTGCCAAACGTCCCGGGTGACCATTTTACATATAAAGGGCCTCGACACTACACGACTTTTGTCGTATGACTGCACCGATTTGGATCCGAAATAAAAAACAAAGCTTATATTTCGTACGCCGTAATTTATTTCGGATTATTTCAGATGCAAATCGGTAAGTCGTTGCGACGGAAAATCGCATAGTGTGCGGTGGCCTTAAGTGCTTGTATGAGTGACATCAAAAAGTTTTGTACATACAGACAGATGATCATATGTCACAATTATCGTAATTGATGTTTCTGTTTGTATTCCTTACAGCTCTCAAGTTGACCGTGGCTGTCCTGAAAGAATTCTGTCAGAAGACGGGCTGCCAACCGTCGGCAAGAAAAATGACCTGATAGCAACTATAGAGGGACACGTCGGGGTCTGATGTTGAGACTAGTCCAGTGGTGATAAAATGAAGAAAATAGTGTCATTGGATGACAAAACCTCTTATCTCAATTTGGGGTGAATATGATGTTTTATATTTTTTTGTAGCTGAGAAGCTACACAATATTTGTCCAAATAATTTTTGTCCAAATTTCAGATTTCAATCTTAAAACATAAAGCTACTGAAGCTTGGTTCAACCATGGAGTTATGAGAGCTAGAGTCCCAACAATTCATTTCCCTTTGAACGATGTTCTATGCCGCCACGTAAAAATATGTTGTAAATGCATTTAGCTAGATCTCTTTGCAAGTGGGAAGACCAAATCATTCTGTTTGACTGTATAATTACTTCTCACTTTCAAAATACGATGTCAGTAATTACTATTTGCTGAACTCAATAGCAAAAGAAGGAGCGCTCAATCTTCAGACTCTAAGATATGCAAAAAGAAAAAAAGGAAAAATATATAAGATGAACATTACTCAACTGGGCATGCATGGGCAATATTTTGACATGTTTACCCCTTACAAATATAAATACCTATCTGTAATTTATTTATCAGAATTGATCAGAAAAGTGTCAAAAATTGTGTAAAAGGCCAGTGCAGTTTCCAACATTTTTCAGAAAATACAAACTTTGATTCAACCTTGCACAAAGATTTTTTGTACAGTATTTGTCTTCACTTTTCATTCTTACTTGTTAGCCATAGGAAAACAGTTATATTGTTTAACCGAGAAACAAGTTAAATGTTCTTGATAGTTTGTAACATTTGACAACTCATTTTCAATTTTTTTTTATGAAGTTGGAGGCATAGATCATTGCACATCAAAGACACCAAAACATGTCCGTACAAACATGACAGCTGTTTGAATTCATTGTAGCTAGTTGGCCTCCAGCTCTCAAACTTCCTTAGTTCAACATAGCTACCTCATTTATTACAATGATTAGGTAGCTATCTTTTAGCTCGATCTCCTGGACATTTACCTTGTTTTGAGATTAGAGGTTTTGTTATCCTTAGAACAAACCATTTTTACCTGTAGACTGGTGATGTTAGTTTGCAGACAAGTGAATCATTGAATTGTAATTATTTAATAGTTACAGGAACCAGTCATTAATTTTATGTTTGTCTTTAACAAATCACTTGATTCAAAAGAAAGTCTTCTTTGAAATCGGGCATCTCTGAAATATGCCAGACTTATATGTGTACGGAGGAGTTTTGTTAGTCAAGTAGGCAAAGGTATTCTAGTCATAGTCATGTCAATGTAGATGTACTTATACATGTACTACTCAAGGAAAAGTTTGATTTGCACCAGCAGAAAAACAAAAAGTAGATTTGGCTTATGTTGCTTTGATTGAGGTGTAAATGTACAGTCTAGTTTACAAGAAATTGGGATATTTCTTTTAATTTGTAGGTATCTCCGACTCCGATACCCACAAGTCATAATGCCAGTATATGAACCATCAGTACTTAGTAATGGCACATTAATTGTGGCTGAGGCTCTGATGATGTCTTACTGTATACGCTGAATATTTTGTGGTGGTTTTATTTGTGCGCATTTCGTGACTTAACAACCATGAAAATTTTAACTTCTTGATATACCTGTACAAACTAAATGAAAATGCAATAAAATTGTGAATATAAATTCTCACATATTCCTTGTTTTGAAGGGAAATTGCAAAAGTAGTAAGTGTGCCCACACACACATACATTCTATCACACATACCTTATTAAACTCACACATACATTCTACAGGGGTGTGAGTGACCACAAGTAAAAATAGCTGAAAAAAGCTGAAATTGCATAAGCTCCTATACTTTTGTACAGAGGAAATTCACAAAAAGCTGAAAATAAGCTGAAAATCAAAAACAAAAATAGCTGAAATCAGCTAAAAAGCTGAACTCTCACACCCCTGATTCTATCACACATACACTTATATGCACAGATACATCCAGATATATACCTACACATATGCAAATAGGAGGGGCAATGTATTATAATCAGATCAAGTAAAGTGTTTAATTTGTCATTTGACAGTTGTTAAATGTGCCTTAAAAGGTCCTAATAACTCAAAGAGGTCATTGTATATAATACACGTAGCTTCAAGCAGATGTCTTTGTTTTGCCAAAAATGAGTCGTAGAATATCATATATTTGTGTGAACATTTGTCAGTTTAGCTTGCAATTAGTACATCAAAGCTTCTAATCTGACAATCGAAAGAAAATAAACTTTTGCGATGTGATGCGTCATGTAACAAGGTTAAAGCTCATTATACCTGAACATGCCATTGTACTGTTCTGTTGATATAATGGTACATAATTTATCAAATAGTGATAGAATATGTACTAAGTGGACAGTGATATATGAGATGAATTAATCGGATTATAAGGCACAGGTTGCAGGATAATTAAATAATTTGCTGACTACAGGGAAACCCCGTTATAACGAGCTCGGATATAGCGAGGTAACGCTTTTAACGAGGTGATTGTCTCGGTCCCGTTTTCATTTACGTGCTCTTTAATGGAAAGAAGTGCCGTTTAAAACGAGCTCGGTTATTGCGAGATTTCACTTATAACAAGGTATTTTCTCAACCCATTAACAAAGAAAAACATAAGAAATTCACCCGGTTAAAACGAGGAAATGAAAGTCACATGGTACGCTGACCAAATTCTAAATTTTGGCAACGCAAAAAATTGCCCAATCCTTTCAGAGCGCATCGCGCGACTTCAGCCTGCCACGCAGCTATGCACAATATATGAAGTCCCCGTCTATCTGCAAGTGTGTGTGTGTGAGTGCATTTCACACTACTGCACAGTACTGTACATTCACCTGTCAGGCTGTCACACACACAAAGCCTGCCTCCCGTACACAGTACTCAACGCAAGTTACGAGCGTTGAGGTTGCTGCTTTATTTCCACATCTAGTTTTCTTTATTACTTTGGATGAGTATATAAATGAAAAATAATCAGCTTCTATTCATAGTTTTGGTGCACAAGTAGGCAAAAGCAAGTAAACGATGCAGTAATTGCCTTCAGTCCCATACCATATGTTATATTTTGTAAGTGTACATTCTGTGTACGTACAACGATAGGTACTGGAGATATAACAAGGTAAAATCGCGCTTCCCGACAACCTCGCTATAACGGGTTTCCCTGTATATAGCAAGAGAGGAAAGACTTCATTAAATAATTTGTTGATCCCGTCGATAGATGAATTGTCTTTGAAGAATGGCAGAATCCATGCATTTAAAGTTAAATGTTACATGAATTACATGAATATTTTAATTGAGTATAGTAACATCGGTCAAATTCTAGCTTTTGATATTATATCTTCAGTATTGTTTAGAATGTGTGGAAAGCTTAATCACATAGTATATTTCTGATGAACGTTGATATGTTTAGGTCTCAACGCCATTTGCTGCAGTGTAATAATCCTTTCTGAAATACAAATTGTTCAACATCCATATGTACAAGACTATTAATTTTCGTTTTTCCAAAATAAAAAAATTAATGAATGTTACCACATTTGCACAGGTTTAGCTTTTCAAAAACATGCAAGATTGGATGTGGGATGTATTGGCAGTGATATCCATGGAGTGGATAATTTTGTGTCTTTCAGTTACAGACTGCAGAATTTTGTAGATGACACATAAGTGAAATGTTTATCTGTGAGGTGATGTTTTCATGTCACTCTGGGAAGAAAATGTTTTCCATACATCTAGCATTGAGGTATGATCTCATGTATTCCTATGCTCAATAAAATGGTTCAACTGTAAAACTTGTAATATGAAATATTGAGACTCACCAATTGTGTTCTTAATTCTGTGTATTCACTTTGTTGATAGTCTACAAATATCAATATAATTACATGCCTTTTCAACAAGAGAGACATTACAATATGAAATACCCCGCTGCATGTGCCTGTGTATTCACTTTGTTGATACAGTGCACTCTCGTTATAAAGAACACTGATATAACACAATTTTGATATAAAGAAGTAAAATCTCTGGTCCCATATCTTGGATTTCCTGTGTATTTTATTGTTTTTCAACGCTGATATAAAGAAATTTTGTTATAAAGAAGAAATTTCATGGGTCCCAAGGACTTCTTTATAACGAGAATGCACTGTAGTCTACAAATATCAATACAATTACTGGCCTATTCTACAAGAGAGACATTACGATATGAAATAACCCAGTGCATGTGCCTGTCTCTGGGATGGCTGTAATATCTGATAGGTCTAGCTTAAAACACAAAGCTTCTGCCAAGTTTAAGTGAAGTTTCCAATTCAATTACTCATCAGATGATACAAGTAGAATCAAAATTGGCAGAAAAATAATGACACACACAAGCTGCTTGTGTTGCATTTCTGTGTAAAAAACAATTGTGCATGAATTAGCGTAATTTATGTATTTCATATTCTATTTATTGTAGAAGTTTGGAAACCCCCACAAAAATCATGAATTAAACAGAGCTGAAACCCACTAAGGAATAAAGGAGTAGCACTTTTATTTTTCAATCATTTTGATTAAATTTAATTTATTTCAAATTCCCAGTAGAAGTGTGGAAGCCCCCATAAAGCTCTTTCAGATAAAACAAACAGAAACATACAGACACATGCACAGAGCATATTTCATATAAAACAAATACATGTAGAATCAAAATCTGCAAAGAAATAAAGGAGCATTATTTTTTTTTGTGGGGGGGGGGGAATTTGAATATATTAACATAAATTAACAAAATTAATGAATTTCAAAATTCTGTGTAGAAGTTTGAAAACATACAGACACACGTATGGAGCCTGTTTCAATCCCTTCGAGAACTTTATCCAGCAGGGATAATAAATGTTTGTGTGCCAGTAAGCAAGGTACTCAAAATCTTATTGTCCCAAATGAATTTTGCAATAGGACTATGAAATGGTACTGATTGTATGTGTTTGTGTGTGTGTGTGTGTGTGTGTGTGTGTGTGTGTGTGTCAGTCTGCTTGTTTGATGTGTGTGCTAAATGTTGGATATGCTTCATCATTTTGTGACTGATTTTGATTCTAAAAGCATACACATCTGGAGCTCACATTAAATAAGTTATTGCACACATATATCGTATACAAATATATATTTTAATGCAGAAAAGTATAATACAGCATGTTTACATTCAAGCATATAGTAATTCCTCATTGCACAATATACTTCCCTGTATTTCAGCTATTTAATTATTTCTTTATTATATTTGTCTTTGTTTCTTGCATAGCTCAATGATTTCCTAAATTATGTTTCATTCTAATTTAGTTATAATTATTTTTGCACACAAAATGTTTTAAGAAAGATATAAAGCATAGGAGTACAAGGAAATTACTCCTGTTTCTTGAATTTCAAATTATTTGCACATCTTCAATCTTTATTTGAAGATACTTTGCATCAATGAAATTCCCTAGAAAGTACCATCATGTCTATTTTCAATTTGGTCATATCAATTCCCAAACTATTTTGAAATTTTCAATCAAAGTCTAGTATTGTGCATGTTTTTCTAGACAATTCTCGAGCATTTATTCTCCAAAAACAAAATGCTATTTGGAAGAAATGAATCCAGTCATACCATCACATTTCCTTTGTTTGGTAAATTGTGTTTATAAGAGAAGGCACAGTGCAATTAGAGAAATAATGAATTGGGTACTGTGCTTAGCCAAAGTAATTGTTAAAAAAATGTAACAGTATGATCTATCTCCAAAGTATTTAATTTATCATCAATGCATAAATTAGATAACTCCAGGTATCACATTATATTTGTAATTTCTTCCCAGATTATAGTATTTTGTCATCTCTTTCACACACAATAAATTTTCTTAGACTTTGATTCTCTAGGCATAAACTATTAAACCTTAAACTACCTGTTACAAGTTGTTTGCCTTAAAAAAAACATGAAGACGTGACATGAAGTGAATTCCGAGGTTGGTTTGTGATTAGTTGTTAGTTTGTCATCGCTTTCATACTCAATAAATTTTCTTGAGGCACAAATTGTAGAACCCTCCCAAAGTTGCTGTTGCAATTTGTTTGCGTAAAAATCATTTAGACGTTAACCCGTGGGGTGAATTCCGAGGATGATTTGTGACTGGTGGTTGTTAGTTCCTTTGCTGTTGGTTCTATGGGTGGCAGCCTCATTGTCGGGGCGGGGGTCGGAGTCCGTGGGGGCGACCTCACAGGCAGCTCCATGGCTGGGCTTGCGGCGACACGTTCCTTTGACAGGGACAACCCGAGGTTGCGAAGCGCGTTGGGCTTGGCGGGGGATGGGGCCGACTTCTGAGGAGCGGGGCTTATGGCCCGTGGCAAGACGGCGTCCTCCACGCTCAGATTGCTGTCGTGATGGTGTTTGCTGCTCTTGTGGGCTAGCATGACTTTGGAGTTCTGCTGACGGAGCTCAGACGCGTGCTTGAGACAGAGGTTAGAGTTGACAATCGAAAGGGACATCTGACGAAACAAAAGGAAATCACTAGAGTAACAGTATTTAGTTCATATAATTTGGCATAATTTTGTTCCACAAATAGAACCCTTCCAGTCAGAAAACTGCTGTTAACATCCCATCATATTGTAGCAGTCACTACAGGCATGGTTGTTGAGCAGATTTCACTATTTTCATTGACACTGAAATTTGATGTCATTTTGCATCATAGTTCCACAATGATGTAGAAAAAAAAATCATTTCGGTGGGATTATCTGTCCTTCCATTCATATGTTTTTTTTTTCTCCATCATAGCTAAACACCACATATTTGTTCAATTAAACTTTGATCACTTGCTCAATGCAAGACAAACAAGAACCTATAAGATATTGGATCTGATAGATCATGAGGCATATGGCCTCATATCCTCATCGTTCATCACATCATTTCTGCAGAATGAAATTTTCAACTGATATTCACCAAACTTGGTATAATTTTGGATTCTGACACAAAGATGGATTGACGAGATCTTTAATCCGTTGGAGACTAATTACGAGATATCTTGGGCTTGGGTCTAGAGAGAATGCATGTTATATCGAAATCTAATTGTCTCCAACGGATTAAGATCAAAGAATAAGAGAATCTGGTGTTTTAATTGTGGACAGTTCGTCTCACCTTTGACTTTCAATTGTCAACATCAGTCATCATGTCATTTCTGCAGGATCAAAGTTTCAATAAATTTTCACCAAACTTGGTACAATTTTGGATTCTGACACAAAGATGGATTGATAAGATTTTGAGATTACAGAATAAGAGCACCTCGTGCTTTCTGGACAATTTGTCTTACCTTTGACTTTACATTGTGAACATCAGTCATTATAACATTTCTGCAGGATCAAGTTTCAATAAATTTTCACCAAACTTGGTAGAATTTTGGATTCTGTCACGAAGATGTATTGATCAGATTTTAAGATTGAGGATTAAGAGCAAATTTATCTCACCTTTGACTTTCCGTTGTGAGCATCAGTCATCGACAGCTTGCCCTCGATGACCGGATTGCTGTAGTCACTAGTCTGCACCACAAACAGTTTGGGTTCCGGATCCTGGTCCCGTGGGAAGTTCAGGCGATGCACGGACCGTGGGATGAGACAGGGCCCCTCAATCTCATCTCTGGTGTGAGCATTATATGCCAGTCCCTGTTAGAGATACATCACCAAAAAAAAAAATGGTGTTAAAACCAAAGTATAATTTTGGTCAATTAGACAGATTTTTCTTTAATCTTGCACAAAGCATGGTAATGTCACGCCAGACATTAGAAAACAACCTCAAACCAACCACAAATTATTGTTTATACTGACATATTTTGGTTTTCAAACCATCAATAACTTGATATTACTATGTACATTACCCAAGGGAAATGTTGAGGTCCCCCTCCCCCCCCCCTTCATCATTTTTAATTTTGTGTAGTTTCTCAAAAATGGAACAGTTTCAGTACTTTCAGAGGAGGCAATAATTATCAGGGCATAGACAGATCTAGCAGACAGAAGATGACTGAAGGGTGACCTACCGATATGAGAATGGTTTCTTCTAGACTAGCATCAATGTTGAAGGTGTAGTTACATTCATGTAAGTCAATCAGCTGACCGCCCTCCAAATAAAGTTTGATTCTCTCCTGAGTCCAGCCCTGTCAATCAATCAATCAAAAGATAACAAATGAAATTAAACAGATAAATGAATGAATAAGTAAATTAATGAATTCCTGAATTAATGAATCAATCAAAAGATAAATACAGCGTGTATCAAAAAAAGTAGCCACTCCAGAAAATATTTTATTAAACGCCAAGATAATTTCATGAATCTAGAGATTATTTTATTGATATAAAATACTTTTACCTTGGACGCTAAGCTATCTGAGGGTACACTATTGTAATTGAAAGTATTTCAACGCATGAGTGAGGGCAGCAGGCCACTTTTGTCGCAGATACGGCCAAAATGCATTTGCGCACAGAATTGTGGTTCTATAGTCAATGTTTATTAATCGCCTCACAAGACGGCGTGCTGAAGCAGAAGCTCTCACCTGATAGTGCAAAGGGATTGAATTCCTCCACGCATGCTCAGAGAAGAGCTAAATATTCAAATTTTGTGGCAAAAAAGACAAAAAAATGAAAGCAATATTCAGAAGTAGCCCCCCTAAAAAAGGAGAAAATATCAATGTTTGCAAGATGAACTGTGAACTGAGAAAATGGCATTTCTGTTTGTGGAGTGAGGTGGGTTGTATCTGAATCATTACTTCAATTTGCTAGCATTCTAATACCTCAAACAATAGACTCAGAGAAGAGCTTAATATCAATTCTGTGACAAGAAAAGACAGAAATAAGCAATAATTCAGATATAATTACCCAACCCCTCAACGCCCTGAAAAAAGAAGAAAATGCATTTATTTATTATAATTCACAGTTCATCTTTGGCAAACATACATTCTCGCTTCTTTTATAATGCGGGTATATCTGAATCAGTGCTTCATTTTTGTCATTTTTTGTCACAAAAATTGATTATTAGCTCTTCTCTGAGCATGCTGAGGATTCAATACTTGTGCCAGCATTAGTTGAGAGGCTTCTGGCAAGCACCGGTCCTGGGGACGGCATTAAACATTAAATGTATAAAGGAAGCAGTTCTGTGCGGCAAAATGAGCATTTTGGCCGATATCGCACAAAAGCGGATTGTGCTGTCACATCATTAGCATGAATGAAATACTTTCCACATAGCCAACTAAGATGTCATCACACTCCACACGGAAGGATCAAAAGATAGTTCTATGATAGCAAAAAATAATCTCAAAATCACGAAACAATTGTTTAATAAGTTTTTTTGCTAAAGTGGTCTAACTTTTTTATTGTATAACACGCTTGTATATAACATATATAATAATATAATGAAAGTCTGATATTAAATGAAAGTAAATTAAATACTAAATTAATTAAATAGATCACATATATAATTGAATAAAATAGATAAGTATATTGAAAATAAGTAAGTAAATCAAAATTAGATATGCAAAATAAAGATCAATACACAGATAGATACATTGACAAATAAATACAAACAACTAAATAAATATATAGGCATATAAAGGCATACATACATGTAAACCAATAAACAAATCGACAGATAAATGAATATTTATTAAGAAATATTAAGAA
Organism: Eucidaris tribuloides; assembly: GCA_001188425.1. Lineage (NCBI taxonomy): Eukaryota > Metazoa > Echinodermata > Echinoidea > Cidaroida > Cidaridae > Eucidaris > Eucidaris tribuloides. Next base: position 113,123 of record JZLH01S0177296.1, on the reverse strand, counting down.
TGAAAAAACAATCATTAAATATGAGTATAAAGAAAAAAAAACAAATGTAATAAAATGAAGGAAAAGATGTTAACATATAAAATGTTTATAAATATATAGAGTAAGTAAGTAAACAAAAAGTTATACGTAAATCTAGAAATCAATATTATTTAAAAAAGAAAAAAAAAATAAATTTTTATCAGTTACCAAAACTATACTGACACTGCTTCATTTGGTTCTTGAGGTATTATGGACCTCCCCCAATACTGACAGACATGTGTCAATCATTTTACCTGGTATGACATCTGTTCCATGAGAAGGGGCGTGGCAATCCGGATAGAAACAACACGCCACAGGTTGTTCTCCAGGGAGGGGTCTAGGGTGAAGGTATCCAAGGCTAACTGCATGTCGGCTCCTGAGATGTAGTATACCTACAAACGAGGATACAAAATAATACAATGAGTGACTAGTTGGATAAAAGAAGTAGCCAGTTAATCTGTAACAAGTGCTTTTATGAAAAAGTGCAATATTTGTGTGTGTTTTAATCAAAGTCACCTTTTAACAATGTTTTCAGTTTAAAGAAAATGGGCTACATGATCCTAATGGTACTTGTGTGTCTGATAAGGTCTGAAAATGAAGCCCTAAAATAATTATAGTTCAAAGGACCATAAGTGTTCATAGAAGTGAAATAAATAAATTATCCTATTTTTGAACTTGCCAATTTATTTATATTGCCATTTGCCATCTCATTGTTACAGACAGTTTCATTTTCACTACATTTTAACCTGATTTACCATTCTTTTCTTTCTTTCTTTTCTTTCTGTTATTAATATCTAATGATGTATGTTTTGTATACCTTCAAATATATTCCATGTAAAATAATTTTTGTTGAACTTGCCTGAAAATACAAATTTTTATGTAAAATACTGTAAACTGATCCTGTCAGCTTTGATGCTGCTGATCCATAAGTTTTTATATACCAATAAATAATTTCACTCTTAATATGCCAAAGTCACAAATCTGCACCAAATAATACACATAACGTCCATAGAGGTTAAAATCCTCTGGCATGATAGGAGTTAAAAAATAAAAATGTCCGCATATGAACATACCATGACGGTGGTCTCGCATATGACGGTAGCATTCCTTGGCTTGTTGGTCAGTACTCCCATCTCCCCGATAACGTTGCCAACACTCAGATAATCCTCAAACACCTCGCCTTCGGTGTTAGTCAACGAGGCACGTGGCATGTTGTGATCTAAGAAGGCACTGCAACCAAACAACTACATGTGTGGAGGAGGAAAATGTGGGAAAAAAATACTTCTGATAAGATTTCCTGTGTAATAGCAAGTATATTTTCATGCCAATGGATATTGATCATATTATTGTAACTCAAATGATTTAAAATGATTTTTCAATGTGCATTTGAATATGTTGAAAAAATTGCACAATATGTATGTATTATTATTTATGTAATTACCGTAGTGTATGGACCAAGCACATCAGGAGCTCTTGCAGCACATTAGAATATATTTACATAGTTTTTTGTACTTTATAAATTTTATATTATTATTAACACATTAAGGGTATCCGTATCTGTATGATTTAGTCAGCAAAAATGTCTAAGAAGACACATCCATGTTAACTTGTTGAGGAGCGCCAAGTGGGCAAAATATGATTAGAAAATACTATTGCAATTGCTTCAAATTTTGTTTGAAGTAACTTGTCTTACAGTAACTTTTGCTAGAGGCTCTAACTGGTGTTGTAGTCGAGTCCACTGGTCGAGGCTGAAAAAAGTTGGCTTTGAGACCTGCCTCAACTACAACACAGGCTGCCAACTCTCTCTATTCAGGCAGGACTTCCCATTTATTTCGATTTTCTCCAAATTGTCTTGCTCTGTGTTAAATTATGCTTTCTATTACTTTGTAGTTCTTTCACTTAACTGCAGTGTCAATCACTCATATTTTGTGACCTCTCTCGCAATCAAACTGCATTTTTAGAAACATGTTTCATTTGGTATCTGTCTATTATTCTCTGAGATTTCCTCACATTTGAGTCATCAATTTGCCATAGGTTCAGGAGGGAAATATCTTCAGTTAAAGCCCAAGTTTAGTTTTGGGGATTTTTTTTAAATTTGAAAGCTTTATGCCCTCATCAGAAAGAACAGAGTCTGCTCTTTCTGATGAGGTATCATTTGGATAACCTTAACACCTTATTAACCCTGTGGATGCTATAATATAGAACATAGTCAAAAATCTCGGGGGTACCCTGTAATCTCCGGGGTCAACCACCCCCCCGGAAATTTTTCATTAATTAATTACAAAAACCGAAAGATATTCAGAATCTGTTATTGGTGTGATATGACCTTTGGACATAAAGCTTTCAAATTAAAAAAAATCTCCAAAACTAAACTTGGGCTTTAAGGTGATGCTTAGAGCTAGAATCGTTATACCAATGGTAACCTGCTTGTCTATTTTGAGGTTACAAGTATTACGTATATCTAACCAGGCACAATGAATCCTTGCGACAGCTATAAAGACACACATACAGCACTCTTTCCTATCTACATAGCCTTATAAAGGCTAGCACTGTATCCAAAACGTTACTATCTTATATAATTATGAGGGAGCTTCAGATTTTTCATCTGCAACGCAGATTCTTCTGATGTGGCCTTAATGCGCATACGCGAGATAACTCAACTCAGTCGATCCTACATTGTCTTTCAGTTCACAAATGTAGTTCTCAGTCGATTTTAAGTCTTTGCCAAATGGGAAACGTGGCAAGTTTGATAAGGTGAAATTCTGTACTGCGATTGTGTAGAACCAGGGAAATTAGATTGCGCATCCCCAATGAATGCTAACGCATACTGTGTAGCGTACGCTAACACCCATGCATGTGCATTCGAACACCCCTGGTAGAACTTTGTATCGGTTGCATCGCACCAAGAAATCTAAAAGCGAGACAGTTCACAACGCGAGGAAAGAAGGAGAACACTGTGTGAGAGGAGAGAAGATTCCGCGTCTTGTGCCACATCACGAAATCTAAAACTCACTATTATTCCAACTTGGGATACTTTAGATTAACTCTTAGTGTGCTTTACGAGTCTCATGTACACATTCGTACAATTGAATTGAACAATTGTAATAATTATGTTTTTTCTTCACATTTGCACAGGAGACACTAAAAATACCTAGTTTGCTTAAGTCACATCTATAGAAAAATAACTATTTTCATTACCACAAATAGGAAAGCAAAATTCAAAGAAAATGTGAGAAGAACAATTGTCATTTATCCCCTAAAAATAAATTCAGCGTGTAAAGAGTTAAGTACCTTGACAAGGCCAGACACGATTAAATAGAGACCATTGGATGGCTCTCCCTCTCGGACAACGACCTCTCCGTAGTCATAGTGACGCAGGTCAGCACGTGCCTGAAGGAGAAAAATTACACCGCAAATGGTACAACAGGTGAATCAGTAAATTATGCGATGCATAATATATGTCCTTGCCACTAGTGTATAAAATGAATAAATCAGCACAATGAATTTCAAAAGTTTGTGTAGAAGTTTGGAAACTCATAACAATCGTTACCACATAAAACAAACAGAATCAGTATTGGCCAAGTGTTTTTTATTGTTGTAGTTTTTCATTGATTTTGAATAACTTTGCATAAATTAGCAAAATTAAGGAATTTCACAATTCTGTGTAGAAGTTTGGAAGTTACACCAAGTCCTGTCAGATATATCACACCAAATCGAAATCTGGCAAGAAATAAAGGAGAAGATCCACATTTTTGTTAATAAATTTACATCGTTACTAGCGTAATTCCTGAATTTCTGTGTAGAAGTTTGGAAGCCCCTTACCTAGCCCCACCCCCATGGATTTGAAAAAGCATTGTGTGTCACAGGATGTGCCACTTCACTTTCTGCACTATAACATTTTAGAAAAGTTTCATCTATGTCCAACCCCCCCCCCCCCAAAAAAAAAAAAAATCAAAATACCCTGGCACAGGCCCTGGCTGTGCATGACATCAATGTCTTCCTTCAGATAAATTCTACATTTGAACATTGCAATTTTGAATTTGAATTTGAACAGTGCAGCTGCATAAAGTGGAAAATCCTTGTATCTCATTTTTTGGGTGAAAATCAGGTTTTTATGAAATCTTGTAGATAGGAAGCAAGAGCCTGTAGTTAGGAAGCAAGATTTTTTGTCCAAATCTCATATTTCAAATCTCAAAAAACAGAGCCAATGTAGCCACGTAAAATGATGATCATCCCATTTGTTACAATGTTAAGACAGTCATGTTTTTGGGCTCTCCTAAACAATAACATATTTGAGATATGCGGTCTTGTCATGGATGGCTAAACAGTGTGTCTCAAAATAACTTGTGCCAGTGAAAAGTACCCTCTTTGGCAATTAGAATTGTGACATGATACTTAAATCAACATCAAAATTTCAAATACCATTAGTTCTGTTCAATTTGCTTGTTTTAATTTTGAGTTATGTATATTTAAAAATGAAAGGGTAAAATCACAATTGTGCCACTTTCACTACAGTCCCTGGTAAAAGTGGCACAAATGTGATTTTACCCTTTTCTTGCTCACAACATATCTTGAGATTAAAACAAGCAAATTGAACAGAACAAACAGCATTTGAAAGCTAAGATTATGCCTGTGACGTTGATGTAAGCATCATGCCACAACAGAATTTTCAAAATGTTGGAGACTAAGTACACCTTAACTCGTGTTGGGGTCTACAAAAAATGTGTGTTATAGTGAAATCAAATCTTCCCCAACGGGTTAATTGCCAAAGAGGGGGCTTTCCACTTTCACAATTTATCTTTGAGTCACACAGTAATTGACTGACCTTGATAAAGTTGATGAGTTTCTGGTCGCCTGTCAGCCACGACACATTCTTGAGAAGGCTCTCTGGTGGCGGCGGTGGGATGCTGGCTGGGGCATTCTGAAGCTGCTTCATCTTGATCTCAACCATCTACCAGTAAAAAGTGAATCAGTCAATTATGCAATGTGCAATATCAGGCCTTCAACTCTGCTTGGTTGAAAAAGTAGGAGAAAATTACGAGCAAAATTTTCCAAAAAGTGGGAGAAAAGTAGGATTCAATCCACCAAATTAGGAGGAAGGTAGGATATTTTAGGTAGTGTTTCGAGTAGTAATCCTGAGGAAAATGGAAACGCGCAGATAAAAATGCTAGGATTGTTGAAAAAGTGGAAATCCGCGGAAACTAATTTTCCTTCTATTATAGGTGATGATGTAGTTACAGTACATTCAGCAACAACCTGTAAAGACTACTCAACTCCAAACAAATATTAAACCTATCGCAAAGGTTTTGGGTTTTTTTTTTGAGGAGGGGTGACAAAGAGTAGGAAAATAAAAAATTTTAGGGGAAAATAGAACTAGTTGAATGCATGAATATATGTCCCTGTCACAAGCATATTTCTTTGGGATGGCTGTAATTTCTGAAAGGTCTCGCTTTAAAAAAGAAAGTTTCCAATTCAATTACCCATCAGACAATACAAACAGAATCAAAATGGATAGAGAGGTAATGATAAACAAGCCCCCTTTAATGGAAAGTCAAAAAAAAAAGATTAAATATGCATACAGCATTTGTAGAATTGATGATTTTCAAAATTCTGTGTTAAAGTTTGAAAGCTTCTTAAAAATCCTATCAGATGAAACAAAGAGAATCAACATCCGCCAGGAAATAAAGAAATATTATTTTCTGTAATTTTGAATAAATTTGCATTAATTAGCATAATTAGTGAGTTACAAAATCTGTGTAGAAGTTTGAAAGCCCTCCCCTAGCTAGCTTTATCAATCTGAGCAATCAGAATACAAATTGGGGAAGAAACAACAGAACGGTAGCAAACTCAAATTTTGAACACACACAGAGGCAGACAGACAGACACACACACACACACACACACACCCACACATACACCCACACATACACCCACATGCATATGAAGCCTGTTTTATAGTCCCATCATGAACTTTGTTTGGATGGAACAATAATACAAACGCAATACTCACCAACATTTGAAACTTGGAAATAGGGAAGGCATGTGCTGTGCCAGTAAACATGGTACATAAAGAGTTAAATCAAGTTCAACATAAGAATATTTTCTACTAGGATATGTTCACAGACATGATTTTGTGAAATATGCCATCTTAATTAGATAAGTTAGTTGTGTTTGGACAGTAGAGGGCGCCATTGCCTACCAGTTCCAGTTTATGTGCCTCCATCTCGTCCAATAGTCCAGCCCCCTGGAGTTCGTGGATGGATTCCCGTGAGTGATTGAGAACGGTTCTGATGGCCTGACGAGTCTTGACGGACACCGCAATACCAGGATGGTCACGCTGAAGTAAACCTGTGGAATTTAATCCAAAAATGGTTGGCTGGGCGGCAGGTGTACCATTTAAAGAAACTTGAATCCTCACCCCCTAAGGATCATTCCCGCCAAGTTTGGTTTATATCCAATGATGCATTTTATTAAGGAAGATGAAAATGTAAAAAAGTTTACGTGTGATGCATAACAGATGACAGACAAACGCAATCACAAAAGCTCAGATGAGCTAAAAATGGCTCCAGGTGAGTGCAAACTAAATTTACTAAATTACTATGCCAGAATTTGCTTCAGTCATACAATTTATCAATGCTATTATGTAAGATCAAGGATTAGTTCAATGTTAAGGGCCATTCATTTACAGCAAGAAGGGAAATAACATGGTCACTTCAGGCAACAGGAATCAAATTTAGGGTTTTAAACCCGATTATGACGGGGTTCGGATCCCGACTTCGGAGTGGAGACTTTTAATATGGGTCTATATCATTCTTACCTAGCTCCCTCATGACCTGTAGCCTCCCCGTGTCTGAGATACGCTTCAGCTCCTTCAAGATCTTCTTGTTATCTACCATATGGTCTATGATCTTCCCCACTTCCTCCTCCCCTATGATGTAACCCTTCCCCACGTCGTAGCCAAGACTCAGCTGCTTGTTGATGCGGCCATTGACAACACCGATCAGCCGGGGGATGATCATCTAGTATGGATGAACACGACATTATTACCAGGGTTGGGAAAAAATTGTGATTTTATTTTTTTGAATTGCCTATAGGAAACTTTTATTCCATCAATCATTATTTCCTTATACAAATTAGTTATCAAGGTTGAATAAAATTGGTGCTTTAGAAAAAAATGATTTTTTTTTTATTTTAATCATTATTTTTGTTTTAAATTTAAATCAGTTTTTTTAATGTTTTTCCTGAGAGGCACCAAATATGTTCATATTCTAAATTTAAAATTGCCTATAGGAAACTTTTATTTCATCAATCATTATTTCCTTTTTTATATTAGTTATCAAGG
>JZLH01S0177296.1:79021-92213 GCA_001188425.1 Eucidaris tribuloides | reverse complement strand
ATTTATCAATTTTTCTGGTTCCTTAACAACCTAACATAATACCCCCGTACTTGAGGAATGTAAACAATACAAAGAGATTACTGCTAGTATCCGGGAAATCAGTGTAATTCGGGTGAAAACAATCGTTTCTATGTTTGAGCGTGAAATGCGAATCCCGCATGCTGCAGGTAGTGCATGGATGCGAATACCGCGTGTAAAGAGTTAACAGGAGTACCCCTTTAGCCCTATATTAACTGGGGGGGGGGGGTCAATTTGACACCCCCTCAACAAATTTCGCGACCATGCCGCCGCGCAAATTTTTTTGACCACGTCGCTCGCTGACTTTTTACTTTCAAGTCTTGCGCATCTTTTGAGACTGTTTTCACTAAAATCGGACATACCGTTACAACGCTGTGTGACTTTTTATACATGCATGTCAACCCCAAAATTGCTCAAAAACATGATTTTATGTACAAAATCAATGGAAATTGTGTTTTCAGCCCAAAATCATTAATGTATGATTATTTTTGCTTTTACTAGTTGAAATGAATTAATTTTATGCTGTTTATGATTGCAAAAGTGTCTCCAACAAATTTCATTGAAAAAACAATAGAAAACAAAAGGTCAAAAAAACAAGGAAATACATAAGAAATTCACAAAACAATAAAATACATAAGAATTTAATTCCAATTCGGGAAACTTTTCTGTTGATAATTGTGAGAAATGTCAGAATGAATATTTTCACCAAAAATTAGTATTCTACTAGCTATTGTAATTGAGTTTTAGGTGAAAACATAATTTTACACATTTATTTGCATAACTAATTACTTAAAAATAGAAAAAATATTTTTTTGTGAAAATTTTACACTTGTGTAGTTTACATCCGGCTCTATGCACATGCAAATTTTCGCAGCGATCGCGTGATCGGCAGCTGAGATCTGAAGGGGGGGTCAAATTGACGCAACCCCCCGCCACCCCCCGTAAAAACCTGGTCTGAAAATAGCCGCAGTTAAAATAGGGTTAAATATTATTCAGTATCCGGAACCACAGTAGTAGTAGTAGTAGTAGTAGATAAGTAACTGCAACTACTACTTCTTTTACTGTATGTACTACAACTACTAATACTACAACTACTGCTACTTTACTACTACTACTACTACTACTACTACTACTATTACTACTACTACTACTACTACTACTACTACTACTACTACTACATGTATTTCTACCGCTACCACTACTACTACTACTATACTACTACTACTACTACTACTACTAAACTACTACAGCTACTACCACATCTACTACTTCTACTTCTTTTTCACTGGTGACAGAATGAGGTGCCACGGCATGAGCTCATCAAACCACAGCCACCCCAGGTGAACTACAAACAGTGACATGAATTATAATGAAATCACAATCCATACCTCTTTATTAGCCTGAGTGTGGTAAGGATCAGTAATTTCGCAGGCCGTAGTGGCGATGTCCCAGTCGGCATCGGCTAAGAACCTGTCAGCCTTGAGCATAGAGAAGGTCCTGGTCTGCCCGTCCTGGACCCGGCGCACAGCACTGGCCATGGCTAGACGCTTGGGGATGGAGATGTCACTCATTCCTGGTTGGAGGGAGGAGGAGAAGGGAGGGGGAGGAGGAACAGAGGAGGAGAAGGATCATTATCATCATCGTCACCTTCATTATCACCATCAACATCATCATCAGCATCATCACTATGATCAACAACATCATCACCATCATCATCACCCCCATCATCATGATTATGATCACCATCACCATCACCATCACCATCACCATCATCACCATCAACACCATTATCATCATCGTAATCATTATCATCATGGTCATCATTATCATCCTCATCATCACCATCACTATCATCATCACCATCATCATCACCATTATCATCACCATCATCATCAATACTATCCTCATCACCACCACCATCATCACAACCTCCATCATCATCATCATCACTATCACTTTCACCATCACCATCATTCTCAGCATCACCACCACTATTATCATCACCATCATCATCATCATCATCATACAGTTTTTTTAGGGGTAGTAGGGGTGGCCAGTTTCACCTCCTCCCACTGACTCGGCCTTGAATCACTTACCCAGAACCCTGAGTAGCGGCTGGATGGTGGTAGCATTCACGACGAGCGTCAGGACCACGATACCGGACGTGTGGAAAAGGACCTTGCTTCTGACCAGGTCTTCATCTAGTTCTGGAGTACCCTGGGCCACCAAGGCCAGGGCTAGTCCCACAGCGCCCCGGAGACCTCCCCACGTCATCACCACGCCGTTCCGCCAGGTCAGACCATAGCCAATCCGGGTCAGGATCGGACTAAACAACGCGATCACAAAACCTCTGAAATTGGATGAAAAGATGATTTAATCGAGGTCACAATCTAATGTTGCTTGTTTAACTTGCATCAAATTAAAATTGGACATGATCCGTAATTTGAGTGTGCGTGAATGTATGGCTTTTGACTGGCACCCCAGCAAAGATATTAGTTAATTACGAATGAACTCCACTGAAGAGCTGAATAGGTCAGGAGGAACAAAGGACTAGTTACGCTACAGTCGTTGGTTCAAATCCCGCTTCAGCCAAATTTTCCTGGCTATCTTCATTATCTATAAATGTGTTTCCCGTTCTGTTTTCTTTCATATTTAATGCACTATTTTAAAAGTAATATAATGTGATGCGATGAAATTTGGTTTCTTTAATAAACTGGAGGAATTAACTGCACTTTTTTGGTTAACATAAATACTGTGGAATATTTTGTCACCTGTGGAATTAAATGCCTGGAACAAAACAAAAAATATGCACACCTAGTCAATCAATTCATTTTCTGCCTTACAAAACCAGCCAATTCAATGTGTACTGTTGGCAATAAAATGTAATTTTAAGTTTGAATCATGGCATATGTATGTACAAAAAAGTTATTCATGTATATGTAAATTAGGAACTAAGCATATCTTTTGTACACTAATTCAATATATTTGCACTTTTTTTTCTTGCTTTTAATCTTAATTAATTTATTGTTTTTATGATTTGGAACTGTTACTTGAATTCACTGTTAAATCTATATTCTATATCTGCACTATTTCTTCCAACACCCATACATTAGACACAAATGAATCCAAACTGATGCTTTTATTTGACACGCAACATGAAAATGTGATGTCTCTCTGTAACTATGCATGTATGCAGAGTGTACAAATTTGGTATCAAAAGTTGCGCTAGACTTCAAAGAAAACAATCATGAAATTGTATTGCGATTCCCCCTACAATTTTAAATTAAAGGGTGAAACATTGAGAGGGAGGACCATCATGCTCTCCCCAAGTCGTTTAGGGTTTTACGATTTATTAGCCATACCTGATGATGTTAACACCAATGTACAGAGCAAAGATATAGAACCAGTCCAGGTTTTCCACGTTGGCCAAAGCTTTGTCTGTGATGAGAACACCTACCAACATGAAGATAAGGGTGTTGGCTAGATATGCCAGCATCTCCCAGAATCTAAATACAAAGAAACAAGGTGAAAGTGTAAGTAGTAAAGCCAGCGTATAGTTCTGGAAATACTTTGCAGTTATGTTTTGAAGACCTATAAGATGTATCAATGCCATGAAAATTGCTTGCTCTGAAACGCTTCAGAGGTTTGATGTTGTTTTTCGATTTCTAAGGTGACAATAGAAGAGATTAACGAAAAAGTAATCTAACGATCAAAACTAGACACAGGATCTCTTTTGCAGCGCCCCATCAAAACATCACCTGTGCCGTTAGGCAAATTGTGACAGACATGGCCTGTGAAATTTGAAGATCAGTAAGTATTTAGAATCAGAAAGATACGCCACAAAAGTAACTGTTGTTTAGTCTATGTTCCATGTTCACCAAACTGAGTTAGCTTCAGTGACATTTTTCAGTATATTCATCAGTAAAATGCAGGAGAATAATGTATCAGGCAGTAGAACCAGGTTATCCATTTGTGTTGCTGGATCCACACTGATGCTCTTTCAACCATACAATAATTACATAACATCCTGTACAGTAACTTGAAAATAAAACTAATAAACTTTTTCCTTAAAGCGCCAGTTTAGTTTCGGCATAGTTTTGTTATTTGAAAGGTTTATGCCCAAAGGTCATATCACACCAATAACAGATTCTGAATGTCTTTCATTTTTGATTCTGAATGTCTTTCATTTTTTTGAAACTAATTATTGAAAAATTTACCGGTATGATATAACCTTTGGCCATAAACCTTTCAAATAATAAAACTACGTTGAAACTAAACCTAGGCTTTAATGTCAATGGTTAATCAAGAATATTTCACTCACCTGTGAAGAAAGACTTCAACTTCAGGACTAATGGCCGACCTCTCGGCATTGACAACGAGACCGAGCATGACCACGGCTAAAACGCCCGAAACGCCGAGAACCGATTCGCCGATGTAGAAGGTCAGGTATGTGGAGGTCAGAGTGATGGTAATTTCTACGAGGGCGTCGTTGAAGATCCGCGACAACCAGAACGTGGTGACTTTGGCAAAGATGAACCCAACAAGGGGACCGCCAAGGGCCACTCGCATGAAGTACAGACCCACCTTGGCCGCTGAAATGCAAGTGGGATACTTAAGTGAGAAAGAGTCTTAAAGACACTATATAACACTGTGGAAGACACGTTTAAAAAATTGTCAAACTTTGCTATCTGACAAATCTGACAGTGTTTGAATGGACAAATAATCACCTTAGAACACAAAAGTTTGGACAGTTATGCTCAATATGCTGTCACTAGTACAATACGTGCAGATAAAAATTGGCACATTAATTTCCTATCAGGCGATAGGAAATTCTGCAACACAGCAGTCTATGGGGGAAAGCTGGAATGGTCTCTCAATGACTTTCACTTTTTTAAAGCACTTAATGACTGTTTTAAACTGCAATTTTTTCAGGGCGTTATTTTTAGACCATGTCAGAGACACTGGTAGCATGGGGAATCATGCAGCTCAGATTTTTAAAACTGGAAACATTGTTATACAATGCCTTTAACAGTCTTCGGGATACTTGAGTGAGAAAGAGTCTTATCAATTTTAGGGATACTTGAGTGAGAAATAGTCTTAACAGTTTTAGGGATACTTAAGTGAGAAAGAGTCTTAAAGCCCAAGTTTAGTTTTGGGGATTTTTTGTTATTTGAAAGCCTTATGCCCCAAAGTCATAACCCTGCAATAATAGACTTCGAATGCTTTAGTTTTTTTTAAATTAGTTAATGAAAATCTCGAGGGGCCCCGCGAGATTTTCAGAACTATATTTACATATACAACCAAAGGGTTAAATAAAGGCTTTAAGTTGCATGTGTAATACCTCATCTGAAAGAGCAGACTTCTGGCTCTTTCAGATAGCGTATAATCATATCACCTTCTTTTTGTCTATCAGAGTTTTTCAAATTAATTAATGAAAAATCTCGGCGGGGAGGAGGGCGGGGGGGGGGGGGGGGGGGGGGGGGGGGGGGGGGGGGGGGGACCCGAAGATTTTTTCGGCTTTAATTACATTACAGCGATCCAAAGGGTCAAAAAAGGTTATATGAAGCTAGTACCTCATCTTGAAGAGCAGAGTCTGCTCTTTCAGATGAGGTATAACACATGTAACCTTAAAGCCTTTTTAACCCTTTGGATGCTATGATATAAAATATAGTCGAAAATCTTGGGGGTCCCCCTCCCCCTCCCCCAAGATTTTTCATTAACTAATTAAAAAAAACTAAAGACATTAAGAATCTATTATTGCAGGGTTATGACTTTGGGGCATAAAGCTTTCAAATAACAAAAAATCCCCAAAACTAAACTTCGGCTTTGACAGATTCAATAACATATCATTGATGAGGTAATAAAACCTGGTATCTCCATTTTGGGCAATGACTTGGACTGAGAACAAGACTGAGGGCACCAGAAATTTGCCTCAAGGCCGGCCTTAAAGGTAAATGACATGATTGGGGGTAGTCCTCATCTTGGGCTGAAACGACTCTAGAATCAAGTAAACTATGCAAGGATTCTCCTGGGAAAATCTTGTAGTCAAACGTTGACTCATTCTAAAATAATGCTTGATTTTCCTTAAGTAAACAAATTAGAGACAAATCCTTCCACCTGAGAGATCCAGTCCAACTGGTGTATGGTTGGTATATATTTCAACTCATTTGGTTCCTCAGACATTTTGAAGTGTTCCCAATCATGTCACTAACCTTTAAGTACAACTCTGATTTCGGTGCAATATGACTTTTAAAAGTAATCTTGTAGCGAGGAAGCCAGATTTTCTTCTGTCCAAATATCTATCTTAAAGCTATAGGCTAACAATGACCACAGTTTTACAAATGTGAGCTACATAATCCTCTATGCTCTAAGTGTCTTTGATAAGGTCTGAAAATGAAGCCCTGAAAAAATTGTATTTCGAAATGATGATTTAATGCTTTAAAAAAGTGGAAATCTACAAACACTCAAATCGACCAGATTCACCACCCCATTCCTCCCACATAATACTGTGTGCAGATCTAGTCTATTTTATCCTCCACCGGGGGTGAAAATTGTTTATTCAAGCAAAAAAAAAAAGCTTTTCAGCGCCACCGGAAATCTGTTCACAGCCAAACATAAAATCAATGAGATGATCTATGATGGGAAATCAAGGGGGAGGGGAATTTTCCCAAAACACTAAAAACCCAATGGTTTTCATTTGTTGGAAAACAAAAGGGCATGGCCCCTTGGTCAAATTGCAAAAAAAAAAAAAAACATTTAATGGTAACAAAAAATATATATTTACGTGACATCTCCATGCCAGGAATCGACATATCCTTGAAGACGGTGAACAACACAATGGAGCAACCATCATTGAGAAGAGACTCTCCCTCTATAATGGTACCAAGTTGCTTGGATGCTCCTGCAGTTTCAAAAAATTGTGACATTTGAAAAAAAAAGTTAATACAAGTCGCTTGTATTCCCAAAAGTGGATTGAATTAGTCCCTTGACTAACTCTGGAATGTTAGTCGCCTGTTCTATGGAATGCCGAGTGTTACCGAACACATTCATTTCATGTTCACTATAAAATTTTTTTAATAAAGTGAAAAGAATCTAAAGGGAAAATTCTAATCCATTTCTGAATACGAATTGCACAGCATTTAGTTATTTGTTACAGAATAAATCACCAAATGTGTCATAAATATTGTTTGAAGTGAAGTTCAATAAAACAGGCGACTAACATTCCAGGTTTAGTCAGGGGACTAAGTTTGTTCGAAAGCTAGCATTCCAGGTTTAGTCAGGGGACTAAGTTAGTCCGCTTTCGAAAATACCAGCCATACATTCTAATGAAACAAACTCTTCAGAATTTAGTTTTACTATAAGTGAAACATAGTCATGACAACATCACAATCATGATGGATATTACACATACTTCATCATCATGTTAAATGAAATCTACATTTATAAAAATCATACATAAAATTGTCAAATGTTTGTAACATCAGAAGAGGGCTTGCATGTTCGTGTCTAACAATACAAGAAAATGAAATTTGAAATGACTGGTCTATCAACAATATTTTAGAGTACTGGTAATTATCAACAGAACTCAAAAACACCCTGCCTACTAGTTAATGTTTGGGTAGAAAATGAATATTTTGTCATCATTTATCAATGTTCTGAGAATTCAAATTCCCGAAAAGTTCCACGGAGCAAAACAAAATTTCTTATCATTTGTATTGCAAATATACTAGTACAAATGGCTATAAATATATCATCCAACTACATATATCCTCTAAAAGTTTAATTATTTACTGAGTTAAAAGCTCTATAATGATCAAAGGTGTGAAATGAATGAGTAATTACCCGTCATCATGAATGAGTAATTACCTTTAATTCTTTAATTTTTCAGCCAATTCAACCATCAGCCTGTTATCTCCATTTTATAAAAAATTAATTGTAAAAAAAATAATTTAAATAAAAAATGTTATAACATTTTAAGTTATTACATTTAATTGCCATTCAACACTTAAATTCATATCCCTGGGCTATTATCACAGTGTAAATGTAGTTAAACTTCAAGACAACCTACCAAGGTCTTTGAGCAGTGCTACCACGGCAACAGGATCGGTCGCACTCATGAGGGAACCGAACATCAAGGAGATGGTAAAGGACCACTGGTAGTTGAAGATGTACTGGGCCATGATGGCTGTTAACGCTGTGGCTACCATTAGACCAGGCACGGCAAGGATGCAGACCTAGAAAACATGACAGGGATACAAGGATGAGGGGTTATAATATCGGATACAATTATCATCATCAGCTTGGGGATGATAGTGAAAGTAAAGATGATGATGTCGATAGATAATACAGTAGAAGACGGATGAGGAGGTGGAGGAGAAGAAAGAAGAGGAGGAGAATGATTAGAGGATGAGGAGGAGAAGAGGAGAAGGAGGAGAAGGAGGAGGTGGAGGAGGAGAAGACAAAGAAGAGAAGGAGGAGGAGAAGAAGAGGAGAGGAGGAAGAAGAAGAAGAAGATGATGATGATCGAGGAAGAAGAGGAAGAAGAAGAAGAATGAAAAGAAGAAAAGCAAGATAAAGAAGAAAAAAGGAGATGAAGAAGAAAGAGAAAAAGAACAAAAACAGCAAGACAAATACCACCACCAAAGACAAAGACGGAGAAAGGATGAGGGTAGGAAGGAGGAGATGAGAAAAAGGAGGATGGAAAGGAGGAGGAGACCCAAATGGCAATAACAACTGTGGTTTGTGGATGGAATATCAAATGAGAATGGCCTGTGACAGAAATGCGAATATTATTGATGATACTTGATAGTCGGGATCCATAAAATGGAAATTACAATAGTTTTGATGATGATGATGATGATGATGATGATGATGAGAAGGCGATGATAATACTCATCAAGGCGAGGATGGTGACTGTAAAAAAAAAAGTAATAAATTCAAATAAATAAATGAACACATGGACAAATACATGTAAATAAATGGAATTATGCATAAGAAATGAATAAATAACAAATCAAATAAATGCTTCATGTCTACAAAAAGAGCTTTGAAATCATCATGCAAGCAGACTGTAGGCCTACATTTTTCACACAACTAACCCACAAATTGCAGTAAATTGAATCACCACCTCTGGCTACACATTGAATCAACTGTTAACTCTTAACGTGCCGAAGTCGCAGATCTGCGACAAGTAATATACATAAAGTCCATAGAGATTAAAATCCTCCGGCACGTTAAGAGTTAAACATCATTTAACTGAAGAAACAAATGCACAAACAAACAAACAAACAACAACCATCAGACTTACTTGCACAAGTGATTTCGTGAAGGTGTGAACGTCCATGGCGAAGGCCGACTCAAAGATCAGGATCGGGAGGAAGACGTGGAGAAACAGGTGGGGATCCACGTTGGCTACGGGTTCTGTGTAGTCCTTGACCCCTTTCACGTGGTGTGCAAACAGACCCAAAACGGAACCCAAAACGAGAAGAACCACTGTGTATGGGATGGGGACTTTCTTGAGGGCAGTACGAGCCAATGCTGTTAGTGGAAAAAAAGGGTTATGAAGTGTGGTTGACAATTTTAAGCAATTTCTGCAGTGAAAAGTAGTCCCCCACTCCGCATCCCTACCCCCCTCCCCCACACCTCAACTTCTACACACCCAAAATGGGGCTCAGACAATAAGAACCAGATTGTATGGTTTGGGAACCTCTTGAAGGTGGTACAAGTAAATGCTGTAAAATTTTCTGCAGTGAAAAAATGATTTGCCCCTCCAACCTCCATTCATGAATTCCATGAATACAATTATTATGGGAAAATGAACAAACTTCCCCATTTAAAATTAATCCATGTTGAAATATTAGGCCCGACAATCAGCCAATGCCTAACATGCATGGCCATTATATTACCAACAATTACTGTGGCATTGTTTGTATCGTGCACAATAAGTTAGAAATAGAAAGCAAAGTATCCCCTGAGGACACCAAAATAGTCCAGAAAATGGGTTTTTGAGAAGATTCAAACAAAAATACTGATGAGAGCCCTCTTGGGAAAAATTATTAATGTGAGATTAGGGTTGGGCTCAATCATTTCCCACTCATCATATGACAATGATGACCTGAGCAAAGCAGCACACCTCAGCCAGCAAGCCAAGTCAGGCTATTGTCATGTTAATGTCAAGAGCACCTGGGCAGAACTTGATCACACCTGGAATTTAATCACACATGTACTGTAATGAAATATACTTACATGAGGTGAGCACATTGTAACTTGGAAACAAAATACATTTTGAGAACGTTTTACCTAGGTAATTTCACATCTTAGTAAGATAGTTAATATTGTAGATCTATGTAATCAGCGCCAAACCAAAATCAACAAGCTGAGCTGACATTGCGTTACTTAAGACAAAGTCAACTTAGAGCCCTACAAAGAGGCTTCAGAGAATTGGTAATGTTTTCTTCTTTTGTGGGGCATATCATTTGCACCACCCCATTAATATTTTATCTACTTCATTTTAAGTCCTCTGAAATAATTGTGTATTTATCAAAGTTATTTTCACTGTCATAATTAAGTTAAGTTAACCCCACAGATAATGTTCAGCACATTCTTAAATCAATACACATTAAATACCTCAAATTATTATTATACAACTCGCCGGCTCAGGCGTAGGCCCTGCTGCCTAGCCTGGCGCGGGGCGGACGTGAAGTCGTATCCGATATTTGCATGCCATCAGGCACAACAATGATTTAGAGTACTGAGTAGACCTACGTTAAAAATACAATTCACCATCACAGTTTAATTTTATTCAGTCAAATTACCTCCACAAACACAGCATCCGAAGAGGAAGGCGATCACCGTGGGAGGTTGGCCGTGAGGGTCGTGCTCAGTGTCGGTACCGTTTCCATAATCGTTGTACTCGTAGTCATACTCGCTTCCTTCAGGTGTGTCTGCTGCCGCCGAAACTTCCCCGATCAAACACGCTGTGATACCCGCCGACACCAGCGCAAATGCCCGGGCGCTCGACTGCATTTTGTTACAATTTTCGGCTAAAAACTAGCCAAAAACGGCTGGAAATAAACACGAATCTCAATGAATGCTTGCCTGTTTTAATCTTTTACGGATTTATGTAGAAATTAATGTATCGCTATTTGGATTTGGTATTTTTATTCTTCTTGAAATATCCCCCCTCCAATCCATTGTCCAAATCAGCGCCACTACGTTTGCCGTTTGTTTACATGTTGCACATGGGTACCGCACGTTAATTTGGGAACCAGTGCTAGCACATGCCATGCAAGCTCGCCGCGCGCGCACGTGTATTTTTGTGCGCGTATGATTTTTTTGCGTCATCAAATGAACCCAAGATATCAGTGACTACTTAAAACGTGTTTGAGCGTGTGCGTGTGTGTGTGTGTGTGGAGGGGAAGCTGGAGGCGGGGAGGGGGAGGGGAGGGGAGGGGGAAGGAGGGGAAGGAGAGGGGAAGGAAGGGAAGGGAAGGGGAAGGGAAGGGGAGGGACAGAAAGGGAGAGGGATTGTTTTGTTATTCTAATTCGATTTCCTTTCTTTCTTGGTACTAGTAGTTCATTTTTAATAAGCTATTCAAATTTATTGTGGGCAATTCCTGAAAATGGGCACTAATTTTCCAAGATGAAATTCACAATTTACTTTTTGGTTTATTTAACAGGTTTTAATTTCCAGGTCTGCATTCAGATTTCTACTTTTTGCTAATTTTTTTAAACCAAAAATTATGATTTTAAATTGACAACAAACATTTGCACCACTCTGGCAGCACAGAAAAAAATCATTCATGCCCTTGGCCTTCAGCTATTGATGAAGGACATGTCTGTGAAATATAGGGTCAGTAATTACCTAGAATTTGAAAATGTGCCAAAAAAAGCTGTTTACTGTATTGTATGTTCTATGCTAAAAAATTTCGTCTCTATGTACATAATTCAAATAAAGTCTAAACAGTCATATAATTCCATAAAACTGAGTTTCTAGCTCCGATATTTTGCATATGGGTTCTCAGATGGTATTTTTCTCCATATCAGTGTATTTACACAATGCCTGATAGTTAGATATTTGGACGCAAAAGAATGGTCCAACTTGAATCTACCAAATTTAAAGCTATTTACCGAGCCTTATTTCCTTCCAAATAAAACTGTTGCAGAGAAACTAATAAACAATGATTCCGGGATGATCACTTCTATGAAAATTATAAGCTAAAAATCATCACTGCAAACAACAATCTCCATAAGTCAATCTTCTACTTACCAGTAATATTTTCAATATAAGACTTATGCAAGATTCTACATGCAAACTTTGAAGATCACACCCACACACTATATCCAACAATCTTCAAGATCTCACCAAAGTACACAAAGAAAAACACATTGCAAAGCATGCCAAATTAGTACTTTACAGTCATATATCATATTTGTATTGTTGTGTTGCTTTAGCATTCAAATATTTCTACACATCTCATTTTTTATTTTACACAAATGACGTCAAAGATGACATCAGAAGCTAGTTACATGTATATGAACCTCCTTTCCCAAGAGTAATAACAACAAGGTTGACATACAGCATGTGTCATATAAAATTGTGCAAGTGAAAAGTACCCTCTTGTAATCTTGCGATACGTTTAGTTAACAACGAAAGGGTTAAACCACGATTGCGCCACTTTAACTACAGTCAATGAAAGCATCAGACACTCTTCCATAATAAAATTGGCACTACTGTATTGTGATTCTACACTTTCATTGTTTACTGAACATATCTCGAGATTAAAACAAGCAACCTGAACAGAATAAACAACATTTGAAAGCTTATACTGTGCCCTTGACATTGATGTAAACATCACATTACAACAGTATTTTCTAATTGCCGAAGAGGGCACTTTTTATTTGCACACTTTTTTTGACACACAATGTAAATTACTTTTACATATACATGATTTCCAAATACATGTACTTCCACAAACATTCTTCTCCGGTGATTCTAGTCTTTATGGGGTGTAGGGGCTGGTGGTTGGTCGTGTAAAATGCAAATGCGTAAAATGCAACTGGAAAGATTACTTCAACAATCACCGACAATGGTATCTCAGCACAGTAGGTGAAAATATATCGTCGGTTGTCCGGCAGAAGGGCCCTAGCATATGTTCCCGGCAGAAGGCCCTGG
>JZLH01S0177296.1:55622-68510 GCA_001188425.1 Eucidaris tribuloides | reverse complement strand
TGTGTGTACAACATAGCACAGTGCCAGTCATGGAAAGTTCATTGAACTTTGACCTTTGAACTTATTCAAATTCGACTCATATTCGAACTTGACCTGTGCCTTCAAGAGATAGACCTCTGGTATGAATTTGGTGATCCCACCTCAAAGTTATAGAAAGTTATTGTGTGTACAACACAATTGTTGACAACGCCGACGCCTATGCCGGAAATAGTGATACCTATGTCTCGCTCCGCTACGCAGGCGAGACAACAAATGGGACAACCTGACCCGTAAAGGCAAAGTTCACCTGACATCAAGTTGGTTTTAATAAAAGCAGAAAAATGAGAGAAACATACTAATGAAAGTGTTGTTTTCTCAAAAATTTGAAAATGATTTTACTTGTGCATTCAATATATTATCAGAAACATTATTTCATACAGGTTTCTATGAATAACCCCCATTAAATTATCATCAAACATTGAAAACTGGCAATTTATGGAATTAATATTACATGACATATGGGAAGCTGCTCGCATGCGACATCACAAATTTAAACTTTGAAACTTCATAACTCTGTTATTCTTTGGTGGATTTTCGCCAAACTTTCATTAATATATTTCTCTCTTTTTTTGGCTTTTATTAAAACCAACTTGACGTCAGGGCAAACTTTACCTTCCAATAATTGCAGGGACGACTTGTCCCAATAGATGGGATGACTTATCCCCAAAAATACCAACTGTGTGGATGACCTGTCCCAACAAATGAGATGGACCTTCAGGCCTTAAATTTTGATATTTTTAGGGCAAGGCCTTTTTACTATAGGGCACATTCCTATATTACAGCTCAAATGGGGAAAATTAAAAAGGGCACAAAAATCTTCCTAGGCCCATGACAAGGGCATCAAGGACATGGCCTTCATGGCCTTAGATTAATTTAAACCCTGGACCTTGATACCTGACCTGACTTGAAAACTGAACTTGGTCTAGCATTTACCTCTTTGAAACATGTGTAACTATAGAAGTTCGACCGCACGCAGTCGATGGGTATGCCTCCGCCCACTATGTAGTACATGAAACTGGCTCATAGTATGATCGGTATCGACTTTGAAAGAACCAAGAAATTGTAAAGATTTTGGGAACCGTTCACTAACATATGACCTTCAATAGATTAAATACCAAACATAACCTTTCAACAACAAAGTTCATTAACATCTTACCTTAACCTTTGACCTTTTCATCTACATAAAATTATTTGTCTTTTTTTTTCAGATGTACTCACCACTTTCATCTTTGATCCCTACAACTACACAAAGTTATATTTGTCATTTGGTGACAGGGTAAACCTTGACTTTTGACCTGTGACTCAACCCAAATATTTCTCTTAAATAATTTTTGCACCTAACAACTTACTTTTATCAACACTTTAATAGCACTCATAACTGAAGTTATAGGCAGAAACTGGCATTTGGGCACAAAGTTCATTGACTTTTGACCCTTGACCCTGATCTTTAACCCCTGTGAATCTACCAGAATATTGGTCTTTTTGGTTTTGAACCTAACCACCAATTTACATCAACAGTAAGCACTCCTAACTGAACTTATAGGCAGAAAATGGCAGTTTGGGACAAAGTTTATTAACCTTTGACCCTTGACTTAACCTTGGACCCCTATGACTCTACCAAATATTTGACTTTTATTTTTACACCGAACTGCCAAATTACACCAACAATGAGCACTCCTAACTGACGTTATAGGCAGAAAAATGACTTTTTGGGAATGGTACTTCAGTAATCTTGTTCACAAGAAAGTGCGGACGCACGGACATACAGACGTACAGCCCGAAAACATAATGCGTCCAGCTCCCTTACGAGGCAATGGCATAAAAATTCCAAGGAGCCAAATGTAAACCTGTAATTGTGAAACGTTTAACAAACATACAAACAGACAGAAAGACAAACTCGCATGATCACAATACCTCCTTCAACTTCGTTGGCGCAGGTAATGAGTCTCTGAGTGCATACCTGTATAGCGTTATTCAGAATGCTGATTTCAGTGGGAACCGGGCAACAGTCAGGCAGTGAGTTCGTTGAGTTGTTGTCCGAGGTTTCTTCTCCATTTGACAGGGATTTGACGGCCGGCCTTCCCAGCTGGCCGTAGTCATTCCTCCCCCATGTGTATACTGATTCATCCTCTGCAGCCATTATTGGTGGAATGGAGAAAATGAGACAATGTCTTGACAAATCTAATCGAGATAACTAGCACAGGTGTCAAAGCTTACTGAAGGTAATGTCAGGCTTGGGTTGTGTAAATAAATTTGTAAGACATGTGTACACTTTTGTTCAGTATTTGCATACATAACTACAGACATTCAACTGCGCATAGTCTATGGGTTTGTGGCGTTGCCTCCACACTCACACCCAATTTGATTCAAATTGACACTGCTCATGCATATATTTGATATTTAAATCAAATTTTTATGATTTAAATAATTTTTTGTTATTTTTCACATCAACCTTTAAATTGCCCCATAAGTGTGAAAAGGGGTTGATTTGATAGAATTCATATTAATTCATAATTTGAAATTCGTGAGCCTCTCATTTTTTGATTTTGCACAAAAACCTTGGAAGAAAAAAAAAATCTGATTTTTTTTTCTCTAGATTTTTCAAACCATTTTGTCACATGACCACTGTGTTATTTCTTTCTTTTTGTTTCAGGACAGCTCCCCCGGAGGACATCTCGCCCAGAAAACAAATCCTCCAGAGGACAACTCCCCCAGAGGACAGTCCCCCAAAGGACAAGTCCCCCAGAGGACAACTCCCCTGTAGGACAACTCCTCCAGAGCACAACTCTCCCATAGGACAACTCCCACACAGGACAACTCCCCCAAAGGACAACTCCCCCAGAAGACAACTCCCCAGAGGACAACTCCCCCAGAGGACAACTCCCCAGAGTACAACTCTCCCATAGGACAATTTCTCCAGAGGACAACTCCCCCATAGGACAACTCCCCCAGAAGACCACTCCCCCATAGGACAACTCCCCGAAAGGACAACTCCCCCAGAAGACCACTCCCCCATAGGACAACTTCCCCAGAGGACAACTCCCCCAGAGGACAACTCCCCCATAGGACAACTCCCCCAGAAGACCACTCCCCCATAGGACAACTCCCCGAAAGGACAACTCCCCCAGAAGACCACTCCCCCATAGGACAACTTCCCCAGAGGACAACTCCCCCAGAAGACAACTCCCCCATAGGACAACTCCCCCAGAGGACAACTCCTCCCGAACATAACTCCTCTAGAAGACAACTTCTCCGAGGACAACTCCCCAAAGGACTACTCCCTCAAGGTGAACTCAGATTTTTGAATGAATGAATCAATCAAATTTATATTTAATGTTATTTGTAACAAATACATGAAATATACAATAGGTATACAACATGTGTAAATTTATAATTTTCAATTAACTATAAAATATGATTTAAATTAAATAACATAAAATCTTCATAATTTAAATGAAGTAAATAACAAATTAGTTATGGTAAAGGGAGCTAATAATATGTATGTAGCATACTGCTAATTGAGATTAGCCCCCCCCCCCCACTGTTAGATAATAGTAGATCAAGCAAGATAATGTTACACATTTTAATCTGACATACATTTTAATGAAAAAGATCAATAATTGATCACTGGAAATAGTATCACACTTTTTATCATAATCAAAAACTACATTTTTTTTGTGTTATCCCATTTCGAGTTCACAAGAAGTGAACATTTTTAGTATCATTAGCCCATCAGTGCCATGACCACATTTTTTTGGAAATTCTTCAACATCCCTGTCACTTCAGACTGACAGCTCCAAAACATTTGCACTTGCACCAAACATCTAATGCTATTCGTATGGAGTGGTATAATAAGACTTATATGCATTATTCATAAAGCTATTATATCTAAAGCTATTTTATTGGCTGAGAGCTAAATGTCATATTCTGCATGAGAGATTAGTGATTATATGAATAATTCATTATGCAGACAAGATTCCACCAATGAGAGTCAAGTATGACATCACTGCTTATTTACATCCCTCTGTGAGCTGAGTGTAGTGCAGAGCAATGAAGCCAAGGCTGCCACCCGTAGGGGAAATCCCCTTCTGTAGGGGATTTTGGCCATGCGTAGGTTGTAGGGGATACCTACGGGGAAAATGACCTTCCGTAGGGGAAACGTAGGGGGTTTTGATGGTTTGTAGGGGATTTAGGGGATTTTGACAATTTTCAGAAATATTCGTAATTTTTCCAAGGAAATCCGTTTATATTCGCCCATTTCGTCCATCTCCACCGAAGAAATTGTGATCAATATTTTGCATTTCTAAGGTTATTTTTTAGGGAAAAACATACCTTCGTAGGGAAAAAGTCGATTTTGTAGGAAAAAACATAGGTTCGTATGGGAAAATATGGTTTATTAGGCGTAGGGGAAAAGTGGTGTCCGTAGGGGAAAATATGCATGCGGCGTAGGGGGAAATCAAAATTTTGAGTGGTGGCTGACATGTGCACACAGAATCAAGATGGTGAAAGTTCATTCAGCATTATGGAAACAATCGTACCAATTAAAGTTCTAATTTCACATGAGAGGTAATGTTCCGTTTGTGTAATATCACCAGCTTTCACTGGCTGGCATTAATTTCATATCACGATTACTAAAACTGTGACAGAAATACTGTTTATTTGAGGATAAAGCTGACTTAGATTAGAACTTTGCTTGCACTGCAGACAAGTCATTACTAACTTAGGCATAGCAAACTAGCAGTGTTGAAATCAGAATTTAGGCAAGCAAGACCATTGGTAAATATGATAAATGGAAAAATTTATATGAATTGTGCCAACTGATGCTTGTCTGAATGATTTAGTGCAGCAATTGTCTTAGCAGTAACTGGCTAGGGCCCTATGCCTAGCTAGTATGTCGTTAGCAGCAATTTCTAAAAGACTTGACTCGTGTTACAACTTGTCAACCCTGTTCATAAACACAGGGCTGCCAACTCTCACGCAATGAGCGGGAGACTCATGTATTTTGGCCCTTTCTCACATCAAGATTTTGCTTGATTTGTCATGCATTTCTATATGATCTCGCGCAATTGGACCATTCCGTTATATCATTAGCCTAGGCTATGGCTAGTAGTATGGGAGTCTCATGCAATTTCATTCACTGAGAGTGAGATTGGCAGAAGAAAAATTGGCGTTTTCTACTTTCCAAGTTTCCGATATTTCAATCCCGGGGGGGTCACTCCCCATCTGGAGTGGTACCCATGCTTGTCCAAAAAAACGTCGAATAAGGGTCGAATTTCGGATGTACGGCGGCGTCGACGTTTTTCAGAAAAAGGGGTACTCTTTCAGTTTGTCTTCAACGTTTTTTGAAAAAAGGGTTGTATTTTCAGCCTAATATTCGTCCCCTCTTTGATGTTTTGCGGACGTCTACTCATCTTGTTCTTGTTCGGCATTTATTTTTGTAACTGGGTCATAGGCTTTGCTTTATTTTGCAATTTAGGGCTGTATTCTACTGTTCTGTGCTATTTGCTTCATACAAAAGAGGATTTGTTTCTCTGTTCTACACCACTTTCCATTTGGGACGCGTTTTTCATTGTACTAGTCTCTACGCCACTTTTGCCATTTAGGGTCTCATTTTACATTGTATTATGCCATTTTCCCAATTTAGGGTCACTTTTAAGTTGGTTTTACGACATTTTCGCCATTTAGGGGTGAAATTTGGTGCCTAGAATTACGCCATTTAGGGTCTCATTTTGAGGTGCTTGGACAAGCATGGGTACCACTCCAGATGGTGGGTGATCCCCCCGGAATTCCAATAACATGAAATTTGGACTTACAACACTGTTTGAATACTGTATACACTAAATATTTCGCGGTGGTTTTATTTTCGCAAATTTGGTGACTTTCTGAATGTGACAATTTTCACTTCCTGACATTTCCGTACAAAGTGAATGCACATAGATCTACAGCAAAATCGCGAAAATGTACTCTCGCGAATTCCCCATCTTGAAGCAAACTCGCGAAAATATATGGATGCAAAATATATGACGTATACAGTAATAGTTTCACTTCTTCATAATTTCCATTTAATGAGCATAAATTTAGATGTGACACATTTAAACAATTGTTCAGGTTCAATTTGCTTAGAAAGTCTAAATTAAGTTGACAAATGCGAGGTACACCATCAAGATCTACATCGTTCATATTAAAGGAAAGTAACTGCATACTGAAACTCAGAAATACACGCATATCTCAGGTTTATTTTAGTTTCTTCAAGTCGCCTTCATTGGTGATTACGATGCCGATGGGCGGAGTACTACATTCTTTCTTTCCAGGCTCTTGGTATTGTTGGTCCAAAGAAACTTGTAGGCTGCTTCCTTCCGTGTGGTGTTTACCTTTTGAAAGAGCTGTTCTGTTGCTACAAGGAGGTATTCATTAAGAATACCTTCCTGTCTTCATGTGTGCCAAGATGTCGAGAGGAGAAGTTTTTAAGATTCCTAATGCCATTGCTATGGCGCGTCCCCTGGCTCTTCTGGTCGTAAAACGCACAATAATTGGCCGGGATGTTGGTCTCCTTCACGTTTTTCCCCCAGGCCGTGTGCCACATTAGAGCTGGCGATATTTGATCTAAACCTCATTCGATTATCATGGGTAAAATAATGTCACACCGTAACACAAGATATCGCCTAAGTTTAAAAACAGATTTGTGGTGAATAAGATAAATCTATTTTAGGCTTGATTTGACAGTGCGCCCTGTTGGGCTGTTATCGAAACTTGGTCAAAACAATGTTGCTTTCTGTAGACCCTCTTGTAACGAGATCGGGAAATTCATGGTGCCGATTGTTTATAAATAGCTTGTTTGGTGGGCAGTGTGTTGACAGAGTTGTAATATTAGTTGATAATTACACCAAATACACTAATGCTCTTGATACCACTAGTTTGATAGCTGAACAGCATGGAGGTCTCTCTTTTATTCCCACCTCAGTGTTTCTTCCTGTATGATGACAGGCAGTAGCACTTGTGTGCAGAGTATTCATAGCTATGAGGATTTCTTGGTCCCTTCAACTGCTGTGCATGCATTTACCTCATTAGGTTTTCATTATTGATATTTTGGGGCCATATCGTGCCTCCGGCGATATGTTGAAGCAATCATGAAATCATTATTGAGTATTCAATCAAACATCAAATAAATTTTGATATCAAAATATTGCCCAGCACTAATTGGTCGGGGGGGGGGGGGGGGGTATTGTAGTCCTGGAACCATTGGTTTTCTAATATAAATCCACTGACCCCACCCCCACACTACTCCACACCTTCTCTCACCTGTTACAGCCACCATGTGTGTCCAGCCACTGTATATCTTCTTTATCCTGAAGCCTTCAAACAAGGATGGGTCTAGTCTCTTTGGCGTAGTGACAGGTTCCGGTGACTTGGGTTGGGCCATCTGACTCCACTTATTACAGCCCCACATATAGACAATGCCATCCTCTGTCCATGCACATAAAAACAGAAAAATGCAACTGTGATAGCCAGAGTGTGTCTTGCCCTATTTGCACACAATCATTCTAGGTACATTCTAACATTCAAAGATGCCAGTTAGAATTTATGAGAGGGCCTGAAATTTGCCTACGACGAACTCTTTTGTACACAAAGAAGCCTGAAAATATGGCCCTAAAAATAAATTGCCAGGGCCTGAATTCAGGCTTTTGCCTGAAAAATGGCATCCCTGAACATTTGATCTTTGACTCCCAAATAACTTTGAGGTCCCTGTGTCACGGATAACTAAAGAAAGTATTACGGTGGCCCGTCTTGTTGAGATTGTTGACATTATCTTTCTGGTCACGAGTACAGAGTTGGGAAGCAATTGCAGATCAGAGTAGAAGTTCTGTGACAACAAGATGGCAGATGTTTTTAATGGGTTAAAGAAATGTTGTGAAATTAAGCAATTCATGACACCCTGAAAGAAATCTACCATCCAAATTTGGTTACAGAATTATTCATGTTACATAATTGTTACAGACATCAGCAGACACCGCTAAGGATCCTTTAGTCTTGCTCCACCTCAGTGGCTCAACAAATATGAGTGTGCTATTGTCAACCTTGCCAGTTGAAACCTGACAACTAGTAAGGAAAATCTGAAAAATATCATATGAATATCTTGAATATCATATGAATTACTATAGACAAAATATTTACAATACAGACAAATGAGTAATAACAGCAGAGGTGCTGTGGCGAGATTGGTAAGGCACGTGCCTGATAGTCTAGAGGTCTCGAGTTCGAGCCCAACACCCGCACGGCATTGATGTCCTTCAGCAAGACATTTTTAATCTGCTTTGCTGCTCTCCACCCAGGAGTATAAATGGGTACCTGGTAGGGTGAGAATGACTTGGTTTGTCTGGCTTGATGCACCTTCTTGGCAGCTCAGCTAGAAATACTCCCCAGGGAGTGGAAGTGGTGCACATCTGTGTGCAGGTTAGTACTGTATCCCAGTGAACAGGGTAATAATATCCAAGCGCATTGAGACTGAGGTAATCGGTGATTATGCGCTATATAAGAAATGGACTATTATTATTATTATTATTATTATAAGTAGTTTCTTTTTTGACAAACGTAGTGACAGTACCTACAAAACAGTGATAGGTCTGTATTATTTTATATTCTGTTGTATGAAGCAAGAAAATTGGATTTGTTTACATTGTACTCATAATCAATTTCACACCATTCATTTGTGAATCACTGACATAATTTTTTCACCAAGTTTTCCTGTATGTTTACTTCGAATATTAAAGGCACTGTATAACAATGTTTCCAGTTTAAAAAATCTGAGCTACATGATTCCCCATGCTACTAGTGTCTTTGATACAGTCTAACTAGAAAACGTCAATGACGTAGCGCTCATCCGGCATCTCGCAACATCATATATCCGAAATTTCATGTGGTACAATTTTATACTGGTCAAAAAATTGAAATTTGATGTCCCGGAAGGAACATGAATATAAAAAAATTAGAGTGAGAAAAACATTAGTTTCATGCCCCGGAAGGGACATGAAAAAAAATTAAATAATAATAAAAAATAATAATAATAAAAAAAAAAAATTATTTGTGATTTTGAATTTGCATAAATTAGCATAATTAATGAATTTCGAAATTTTGTGTACAAGTTTTGAAGCCCCCACCTAGCCCTATCATATAAAAAAATCAGAATGAAAATTGGTCAAGAAATGAGGGAGAAGCAATTTGTTATTTTTGGAATAAATCTGCATAAATTACCATAATGGAGCAACAGTTAAAAATTCTGGGTAGAAGTTTAGTGTACCAAGCTTAGGTCTACCAGATAAAGCAAACTAAATAAAAATTGGTTGAGAAATGAATGAGAAGAAGCATAAGCTCATCGAGCCCTTCGGGCCGGATGATGTAAAAATGAGCCGCTGAAAAAATTGCCAGTGTAAAAACAATCATATAAGTGTTTTTAAAAAGTGAAAATCATTGGAGGAGACATTCCAGCTTTCTCCATAGACTGTCTGTGTTGACAAATTCCTTCGCGCTCGTATAAATTAATGTGGCCAATTTGTATTGCCAGGGCGGCGGACGTATTTTCATTTGGGGGAGGCAAAGCCAAAAACAGGGCACTTATATGTCAAAAGGGGCGGCATTGGCGAAGTAGATATTTTCACCATCAGATCAGGTTTTGCTTGAAGATGCTGTTTTCAAGCAGCAATGTAACTTCGAATCCTCACTTTCTTTTTTTAATTGGTTCCTGATAGCAACTGACAATCTGATAGGCCTCAACATAATCGCCGATGCTGAGCGTAGCGACGGATCGGTTGAAAATTAGAATGGTTAGTTGTTAGATACTCGCAATGTGTCTATTCTGCGGCGCTAATTACAGCACTGATTTTTTATAGTATTTTTAAAAAAGATAAGAATCATCTGTCTGGAACAACCTTTCCTGTAAGTAGTGTGTTTCTTCTTAAATGTATACTTAGAGCAAAACCTTTTTGAAGGGGATTCGGATCATTTTAAACAGGAAGATTACTGTAACTACCTCGCGAGCGAGCGAGCGAGCGAGCGGTTTTGGAAAAATGAATTTCAGATCAAAAACTCGCGTTTGTGGGTCTATTCTGGCGCTAATAACAGCACTGATTTTTTGTAGTATTAAAAAAAAATAATAACATCTGTCTAGATCAAACTTTTCTGCTTGAAGTAGCTGTTTCTTCACGGTAATGTAACTTTAGCAAAACCTTTTTGAAGGGGATTTCTGATCATTATTATATCTACCTCGTGAGCGAGCGTAGTGAGCGAGCGGTTTTGGAAAAAATTGAAATTTTAAGTTGTAAAACTCTTTCTGGTCAGTTCTGGCGATAATGTCAATTTATGCAGTATGTTAAAAAGATGAAGAACATCAAACGAATCCATAAGAATCAATGAGCAAATACGTTAGTGAGGGCAGAGATGATAAACTAGTTTCGTTATAAATTACAAAGTCATGATGCACATACTTGCGAATACTTGAAGTTCTGCTGAAGAAAAAGGGGCATTCTTCTCCTTACGAGGTGATTTTGTTTGTTGAAGAGAAGAAAAGGCGACCGTAGGAAAGTTACCTCACGAAAAACACTTTCTTATCGCTTGAAGAGTATATAGAATAGGGCCATGTAATCACAAAAAAAAAATTTTCAGATGGTCCAATTTTTGCAACCGCAGGCGGCTGTATAAGGTGAGAGACCAAATGCCCCTTCTAGGTACATAATGTGCCTCTTCTTTGAACAAAGTATTTTCTTTCTATATTATGTGCCCCATCACACAGTCAGAGGCAAAATACATAGAATAAACAATAACAAAATTAAAAGAAAATCACCTCCAGTGACGAATGTGCGTATATACAGGTTTCACTGCACTCAGTATGGGTACAAACCAAGATAAGGCACATTCAACTTAGAAAAAAAGGCATTATTTGCTTTCAATTAAAATGGGGGGGGGGATGGGGCAAACAGTAGCATGGCATAATTTTGCTACCACATGAGGGCATTAAGAGGAGATGCTAAATGCCCCTTTTAGGCACAAAATGCTTGTTGAATATAATTTACCTAATTATGTCTATTGTAGGCCTATACATGTACGTGCCCCGTTAGGGGCAAAAAAAAATATGAATATAAAGAAGACAAATATCGACAAAAATGAGTAGACTAAAAAAAGGAGTCATTTCACAAAGGGCACATTTCATTTTGAAAAAGGGGGCATGCATCATTTCACAAAGGGCACATTTCGTTTTGAAAAAAGGGCATTTTTTTGCTATCCAAAATTTTTGGGGGGCAAGTGCCCCCCCCCTGCCCCCCCGGTTCCGCCGCCCCTGATCTGCACATATTGTACTAGTGACAGCATAACTGTCCAAACTTTTGTATTCTAGGGTGTTTATTTGTCCATTCAAACACTGTCAGGTATGTCAGATAGCAAAGTTTTTTAAACGGGTCTTCCACAGTGTTATATAGTGTCTTTAATGTAACATTTTGGCAAAGTACACACTTGCACAAGTCTTCAATTTGATTTTGTTTTTATTTCAGATGTTACAGCTCGTCTGCCTATGCACAGGCCATTAATTGTATTCATTATGCATTATATTAGCAGCTTTTGCATAGGCACATGACGAACTGTACTGTTGTGTTTTATTTGTTTTTATTGTTTAACATTTGCACTTTTATGCTGTTTGATGAATTTGATGAAAAGAAGCTGATTGTAGGCTTTCTCCACCCTACATAAGCTTAATTGATTCAGCACAATAGAAATGAAGGAATAAATGTAGAAATGCAGCTGGGAAATCACAACACCGTTGATTTCTTTTTTTTTCTTTATACAACACCACTGATTTCATGTCAAACACTCTAATCTTCACTAACATAGGAATTCTAACGAAAAGCAAAAGCATCACGAACAGAGCCTTTTATTTATGAGGTGAATATTTTGTATTGTCTTATACATATAACCTAAAAATTTTCAGGGTTCTCAGCAATTTATGGAAGCAAAATTTCCTGATTTTTCCTTAATGTAAGTTGAAAATTCCAGGATCATTATTTTGACCTATTACTTGCTTTGATTTTTCCTTTCTCAGCTTGTGTTCACAGTATTAACACGAGGTGAGAAAGTTGGACCACTGGATAAATAAATTCCCTAGAATTTACCTGATTTATGGGATTTCTCTCAAATTCTCTGACTTTTCCCTGACTTAACAAGAGTGTCGCTGGGGCGAGCACATAATACGCCCGCCTGTAACGCGGAAAATGAAAACATGTCACTGTGACCTTGACCTTTGACCTTTTGACCTCCAAATCAATCGGCTTCCTGGGATCCATGTTAGTATCATACACATTACACCATCTTATATGAGCTGGGTTAAGTTAAACTGAAGTTATCGCGTTTTAACAAGGCTTACAAGGTAGATGAAAAACACTGTCACTGTGACATTGGACTTTCGACTTTTGACCCTCAAAATCACTAGAGCTTCCCTGGATCATGCTAGTAGTCAACACATCAAATTTATGGAGCCTGGGTTAGTTAATGAATTTATCGCATTTACAAGGACTTCACAAGGTAAGATGACAAATGTCACATGTGAGCCTTGACCTTTGACCCTATCTGACCTCAAATCAATAGGCTTCTGGGATCATTGCAAGTATCATAGCACACCAATTTATTGAGTTCAGCAATAGGTTAATTAACTGAAGTTATTCGGTGTTTAAGGAAAGTTATACGGAACAGGCCACTGGGGGGGGCGACAGACACAGACGGACAGCGAGGTAGATCCGAATCGTCTCGATCAAGCGGGTCTAAAAAGGGAGTAATTTTCGAAGTGGGCTAGGCTTAAAAAACAAAAAAAAA
>JZLH01S0177296.1:44208-55597 GCA_001188425.1 Eucidaris tribuloides | reverse complement strand
TTGACCTTTTGACCTCAAAATCACTAGGCTTCCTGGGATCCATGCTAGTATCATACACATCAAATTATATGAGCCTGGGTTAAGTTAAACTGAAGTTATCGCATTTACAAGGACTTCACAAGGGTAAGATGAAAACATGTCACTGTGACCTTGACCTTTGACCTTTTGACCTCAAAATCAATAGGCTTCCTGGGATCCATGCAAGTATCATACACACCAAATTATATGAGGTTAGGTTAAGTTAAACTGAAGTTATGGTGTTTACAAGGAAAAGTTAACGGACGGACGGACGGACAGACAGACAGACAGACGGACACCGAGCGTGATACCATAATACGTCTCGTAGCCGGGCGTATAAAAAAGGGGGAAGTAATTTTCCAGAAGTGGCTAGGAATTCAATTACCTGACAAGGCAGCACTATGGTAAGCCCCGGCAGCAACTTGCACCATTTTGACGTCTTGATCTCCCTCTTTTATTGAAACTGAAAAGAAGGAGAAAAATATGATATTTGAAATCTTATCTGGAAACTAATTTTCTGAATAAATTTATCTTGAATCAACCTTGAAGGCCACACCTCGCCATCGTGATGATGAAGATACATGCATGTACACGTAGATAGTGTGGTGTGGCAGGGTTAAAGATTGTGTCAGGGATGTGCAAGTCCATTACTTCCCTTCATTATCAATACCAAACGGTAGTTTAGTACTAACAAATGGTGTGTTGAAAGTTTGAGATCCATACGTCATGAATTTATTGTTTTATGAGAAAAACTAATAACGACATGTTACCAGAATGTTGTTCTTTCCATGAGTTTCAATTTTGCTCAAACTGCGAATCACGGTTTTGTGTATCGTCGCAAGACCAGCGTAGCGCTCTGATTGGTTAAACGGCTAACCTCCGCACGACCTTTGGCTAACGGCTGATCGGACAATTTTGGAACGGCACGTGCACGTTTGACGTCACAGATTTTTTGAAATTGCTTCTGAGTAATTTGAAAAAGGATGAAGTTTAACCGTCCAGATTTTCACCAAAACTCAATATTTTACCCCAAGTCTCTATGAGAGGTGTTTATTTATATTAATCTTCACATTGGATATGATTTCAGCTGATTTCATTCATTTAGGTGTTTTTTGACGTGTAAATGAATGAATGACACAATCTTTAAGGAGGTCCTGTGGTACCCATTTAAAAACTCAGGTTGGACAGTTGTTGTTTGAAGTTTAGGAGTGTGGGGCATCAAGAGCGGATTGTGGTAGCTTGTTTCATGCATTGACAACTCTTTGGCTATAGAAGTTTTTTCTGATGTCGAGGGGTTTTTTGGTTTTTGCAAACTTCATGGAATGGCCTCTTGTTCTACCGTATGTGTAATCAGCAATCTGAAAGTACTTTTCGGGTTTTGTATTGTCGATTTCTGTCGTTATCCCGTAGGTTTGTAGTAGATCTCCTCTCTCTCTCTTCTTTTCTCCAAGGTAGTTAGTTTTAATTTCACTAATCTCTCTTCATATGGTAGATGCTGAATGTTTGGGATGAGTTTTGTAGCCCTGGCTTGCCCTTTTTCCAACAACTTTGTGTCTTTTTCCAGGTAAGGACATCAGGCCTTCATGGCGTAGTCTAGGTGCGGTCTGGCAAGTGATTTATACAGTTTTAGGATCACTTCCTTACTCCTGAAGGTAAAGTTGCATTTTATCATTCTCAGTGTCCTGATTCCTTTATTTGCTGCTGTAGCACACTGGGAAGCAACTTATTTTGAATGATTAATGTAGGACTCAGAATTTTGATTAACGAAATTGTAACAATTACCTGAATTTTTATTTTGTTTTTTTTTAAGCTTGCAGTTTGAGTACTAAAAATATGTTTTAAACAATATGACACAACAAATGCCAAGTCTCCATACTTACAGACAACATTCTGAAGAATGGGAATTTTAAATTACAATGATATTTTCTAATAAATTTTTACATTTTCATTCAAATATCCCAATTTCAGGAAAATTCTGAAATGTAGTATATCTCTATTTACCATATCCCTGGAAATCCTGAAATGTAGCATCTCTACTTATCAGGTCCCTGCAAAATGATTTTGTGCAAAACTTTTTCTAGATGTGATACACATAAAGTCAATTCCCACTGCAGATTCTGCCTAAAGTCTAGTCAATTCATCTATACCTCATGGAGGATGCCTGCGAGAGGTATGATCAAGATCTACCCAGGGGTTCTCCAGATATCGCGTTAATGAGATCAGGGGGATGATGAATGTCCACGCACAAGAACATAACGGACAGAAAACATGAAACATAATGCGTCCATCCTCTTCGAGGGCCAGAGAATACAAAATAATGGTTGTCAGAGTTACAAAAAGCAATCATTGCATGCAAGTAAATCAAAAATTTGTTTGATGCATAATCTTTCCCCCCCCCCCAAAAAAAAAAATTGCCCAACTGGTAGCTGCCAGGCCCCTGGAAGGAGGTTACTTGCCCGAGACATTGCATCGGCGGGGGCTTGCTTGTCACATCAATTGAGCAAGACGGCAGGGTAACTCCCTCAAGACATACCCATCAGGGCTCACACAATTATCTTTATTTTCTGGTGCCCATGACGGAGGCCCACCCACTAATCATTTTTTTCACAATTTCAGGTGGCCAAAAATGATTGCATAAAAAACTGGAATATTTAGAACATTAATTAATGTCCTGGACATTTGAATATAATATACTCATGTTCTGAGCCCATCATAACAGCCATCTCCATTTCTTATGAAAATAAAATATGTTCTGATCATGTTCATTAAGGGAGATAATTGAGAGAGGCAACTCTGGAAAAGGGGGAACCCTTCACTTTTGTGCCCGTTGTGCCATGTTCATTTTTGAGCGCAAATCATAAAATCATGTGCTAGCTATCACGTTTACATTTTTTGATGAAGTCGTTCAGGTTGTACTTTATTCTAGCAACGAATCGTGTGATAATTCCTAGTGGCCAGCTGGGCCACTTTATATAACTTATTTTCGACTTTCAGGTGGCCCGACTGGATTTTAGTGGCCAATGGTACCCGGCCCACCGCTAATTTTGAGCCCTGCCTGTGCACAAATCACCCCAGGGTCCTGCATGCTACCCCAGCTCCCAGCGGGAGGGAGTGGCCTTACTTACTATGAACTGGTTTATTCCATTGGTGAGGGACCCGTTTGTTGTTGTTGTCCACCCATCCTAGCTGACCCCTCTTGCCGGCTCCCCACGTCCACAGCCGACCATCGTCGGTGACTGCTATCGTGTGTCGCAGTCCGCCAGAGACCGCCACGAATCTGAGTCCTGCAAAAGCTGCAGGGACCTGTATGCAATATAAGTATCATCAAGAATTACACCTTGGACACGAGTCAAGAAAGTTTGACCACTGAACAATCAAAATTCCCTGATTTTTCCCTTATTTGAGGGACTTCTCTCAAATTCCCTGATTTTTCCCCGACTGGAAAAAGGGGAATTCATTTCCCAGGTTATCCCTGATTTGGCCCTTCAATTAACAAACACTTACGTGCTTCTTGAAGGGCCCTGCATTTCCAAATATTTTATTTTTCTCAACTGTTAGCTATATTGTTTTGTTGTTTTCAATGCTTTGTATCTGTCAAAATCAAACTACTAGTATGTTAATTTTGTTATTAGAATTTAACAAAGCAACAACATATTGATAGTTTAATATGTATATCATGTATTTAAAATCATTGTGATTATTGTACCTTGTCTACATTATATTCTCTTCTTGTATTGTTTTGAATTATATCA
This sequence comes from Eucidaris tribuloides, assembly GCA_001188425.1. Classification (NCBI taxonomy): domain Eukaryota; kingdom Metazoa; phylum Echinodermata; class Echinoidea; order Cidaroida; family Cidaridae; genus Eucidaris; species Eucidaris tribuloides. The sequence goes on along the minus strand of JZLH01S0177296.1, from coordinate 51,827 downwards.
AGCTTTTCCTTGTATTTTGCTATACTTTTGTTATTCTCGAAATGAAAAATAAATGAATGAATGAAAATGAATGAATGATTTCTAGGTTAACTGGAAACACTCTTGTCTGAAATGAAACAAACAGTTTATCTGAAACCTGAAAGTTCAAAACAGTTTTGGTTACTAATATTCTGGAAGGGGTTGGATACAGCATTACTTTATATTGATGTACTCACCTCTACTTTCCTTGGCTTTGTTACGACGCTCTCTTTATATGTCAGCTGGCCATGTGTGTTTGATCCCCAGCAAAGCAGTTCATCTCCTTCTACAAGAATGGAAATAATAAGACAGAAATAGTTACAAGGGGAATCAGTAAGTTATGCAATGTGTAGTATACGTACAGCAAGTCTCTAGGATGGCACTTATCTGTCTACAGTGTAGCTTACAACTCAAATGTTACTGTCAAGTACGTAGTTCTTCCGAAATCTAATACACATTTATTTCAACATTCTTTCCAATATTCTGGAGCTTACGTATGGAACTCACTGCCCACAAATGCACAAAATACTAATTCCCTTAATAATTTCAAACTCTCATATTGATACTGTATAAATCCTTGAATTTATTTTCTTTAATGGTACTATTTTACATATTCATTTGGTATTTATGCATGAATCATTATCTATTCATTGGCACAAACTTATGATTATTCAAGATGGTAAATATGTTGCTTATCTTTACACGTATATCACTGTAATGTAACTATGCTTATTTCTAATGTTAATCCCTTTTCTTTTGATTTTATCTAAGTTTGTATCTATTATGTCTATTTTGCTTTTATCATACAGGACCAGCACAGGAAATAACCCAGGGCGATGGGCAATTTAGCCATTGGCAAAGCCCAAATCGCCCCCTAAAATCCCCCAAACCCAATTCTTTGGGGCGACCATTTCCTTCAGAATTGCCCTCAGATTTGCTACGAAAAATTTAACATTTTTTTTTATTATGGCATTGAAACAGAAATGAGTTAAATGGTTGCTTTTATGGGTGTAGCACTGGCTAAAACACTGGCAATCTTTCACTGCATTCTTCATATTCTGATGTGCAACAAAAAAGTAGCCCCAGTGGTAGAAAAATAGCCCCCCAAAATTCAAGAATATCCCCAAGGTCCTAATAAAAATCGCCCTTAAAAATACAAATTAATTCCTACCCTGCACAGGACCACAATATAAAACAGTCACTGAACTAATATGTAATCCTATTGAAATATGCTGTAATAAAATAAATAAATAATAAATAATGAAGTAAGTTTCAAGGTAGTTTCCATTTCGACTATCTGAAATGGCAGGACGATATGGTTAGGTCGTGGGTCAAGGATGGACAAAAACAGAATCCAGAAGTAGCAACTGGGTGGAAACCATCATCTACAAAAACGGCAGATCATTCCTCACCTGATGTTCATAGAAAAACATCTTGTCAGAAATAAAAAATAAAAAATATGGAAATGGCCCAAAATCCTAACCCTAGACCAACTGCAGTGGAGGATGTTTGCAGAAAGCAGTAATAACATAAGTGGTACCCTGGGGTAAAATACACCATTTTGTTGAATTATGTTTTTGTGGTTTTTTCAGCACTGTACGTTGGGTTACCAAACCATCTAACACTTGAAAACTCTTCTTGTGCAAAATGTTTTGTTACATGGTTTTTAACAACACCAAAGGCCTTCAAAATAACAAAGTTCTGCAATATCATTTTCACTGGACTTTTGTCAGTTTATGTCTGTATGTTGTGCACAGGTGCAAGACCGGCAACATTAGCATGCAACAGTGCTTGTAATGGACACAAGAGGGCACTACGCAACACAGTACCCTTGGGGACAAAAGTACCCTGGGGTAGTGTGTGGCTGTGTTGTATCTGAGGCAGGCCTCAAGAGCAATTTCTGGTGGCCCTGGCCTTGGACTCTGTCCCAGTCACCTACACAAACCTTATGGAAAGGTCGTTTTTGGGGGGCAGCTTCGGTCTCAGTCTCGGTCTGAGTCATGTGTACAAACCCTATGGAAAGGTTGTGTTTTGGGGCAGCCTCAGTCTCGGTCTCAGTCCGAGTCATCTTTACAAACCTTATGGAAAGGTTGTGTTTTGGGGCAGCTTCGGTCTCGGTCTCGGTCAGAGTCATGTGTTCAAACCCTATGGAAAGGTTGTGTTTTGGGGCAGCCTCAGTCTCGGTCTCAGTCCGAGTCATCTTTACAAACCTTATGGAAAGGTTGTGTTTTGGGGCAGCTTCGGTCTCGGACTCGGTCTGAGTCATCTGTACAAACCCTATGGAAAGGTTGTCTTTTTTAGGGCGGCCTTGGTCTTGGAATCTTCGCTCTCAGATACAAATACAACACAGGACAAGGCCCTTCAAACTTACCAGTTATTGCAACGGTATGGTTCCAGCCACATGCTATCTGTTTGAGGGGTCCCAGGTCCGGGACTCGAACCAGTTTGCTGATATCTGACGTGTGTCCCAGGCCCAGCTGACCTTTATTGTTGCTGCCACACACATGCAGCTCTCCATTGTCTGACAAGCCAGATAGGAAAAGAGAAAAAGGCACAAAATGAGGTTATACTGTCCAAACCTGAACCTAACAACTATGTGTAAACAAAACAATAACAACAACAAAACAAATAAAGGCACAACGAATAAAGATGAAACAGACTTTCACCTTTGATGAAAATGGCAGGATTGGATTTTAGTCCTCAAATTACAAGACAGAAACTCTGTGATGAATGTCAAATCTGTAGGAATTTATCCAACGTAAACCTACCACTTTGCGAGTAATTTATTGAGGGCTATTTCTCTTACTCTGCAAAGTGGCAATGACAATAATATTACCACCATACTTTTTATCTTTTAACCCTTTGAGACGATTTGATTTGATATAACATGCATTTTCCATGGACCGACCTAGATATCTCGTACTTTAGTCTCCAAGGGTTAAGGGTACTCAGAGGGTACCATTTATGGCACAATTGCCGTGCATTTATTAATTGTCAAAAGATAAGATTCCAAAAGAATATGAACCTGTTTGAAATATGAAATGTGAGCCTCCTCCCTCTTGATGTTTTTAATGTTTCTGGAACGTTTGGAGATTCTGAGGCAGTAGATGGTCCTATCCTTGTTCACCAGTCCTACTGCCCATGTTGTTTGCACCCTGGTGAACATGACACAAGAGAAAGAAGGTTAGACACAGAGAAGTAGTGAGATGAAATACATATCAACACAAAAACATGGAATAGAATGCCCGCAAATAGAAGTGAATGGAATGACTTGAGAGGGCTTTATCCTTTCTAATTTATTGTCCTAGAGAACCATTTGCCTGTTTCTTACTCTCATACTCGGCTCTCTCTCCACTCCGGCTCTTCTTAGCCCCTTCATTGGTTACTCATGTCGATTCCCATGGATCCCCATCACGGTCCGCATGGCGCGGCGCCCCTCCGCGCCGCTGGAGCGGAAAGCCAGTCAGCAGACGCGTGAAGGTTATCCGGGAAAACACATATTTTTTTTTATCAATGACAAATGCACCAATCATTGTTGTAAGTCTTCGGGAACGGCCGCCTCGTCCTCTGAGGCCGGCTTTGAGAGCCAAAGTCTGGCCTTGGCCTGTCTTGGACTCGGAGAAAAATCCTCGGCCTCGTCCTTGGACACTTGGTCAAATCCTCAGATCCCGGACGTTAGGCCAGGCCGAGGGCCCGGGTACAATGGTACGCTTGGAGCACTATTATATCGGGTGGTTTAACCAGTTTGCAGAGATTTCGCCAGCATCTGCCTTTGATATGATTTTTGCTTCACCAGCGTATTTTGAGAAATGCAAATGGCTATAGGCCTACTGTTTTTTTTGTTTTGGTTTTTGTTTGTTTTTAAGGTTTGAAGGGCACGGTTCTACACTAAAGTCTTGCCGTATGCACTGTTGGACTAATGCGATCTGAATGAACTGATGATTGTATGACCACCCTGTAGCCAGAGTCTTGAGAACTTTTGCGAAAATTTTGTCGAATAATTGTGAAAAATTCGTGAAAATTTTTTTCTGAAATAAAAAATAATTTCAAATTTTCAACTTTTAAACGAAAATTTTTTGTAAAACCTTTTTGAAATTTTTGCGAAATGTGTCAGCAGAAGCCACACAGGATTGCGATATCCTGATGAACATGACCAGCAGTACATTGCAGCATATTAGGCACTGAAAGTGCACTGTGAATACGCCAAGCGTGTCATTGGGGCTGGGTGTGTTTTCAAATAAGGCATAGTCGATACATTGATAAGTAAGTACACACAGTTCCGCAATAGAAATGAGGAGAGCTCCAGCTAATGTCTACGTTACAAGTTGTATTGCGTGTGATTGTATGGAGAGTTGAGGTGTCATAACAATGAGATTAAACAATAAGAATCAACCAAAACAGGAAACCTTCAGTAGAAAATGAAATGCATATTTCTGTTGAGATTGTGCTTGATCTGCCTTTACCCATGACAAATGTCTGGCCTCGGCCCCAAAATCCTGGCTTCCAGTCTGGCCTCGGGCCTCTCTCGGCCTTGGCCTGTCCTTAGTCGTTGGAGAAAAATCTTTGGCCTTGTCCTCCGCTCAGCCTTTTTTAGACGCCGGCTTGGCCATCTCCTTGACCTCAGGAGAAATTTTCTTAGGCTCTCATCTTTGACCTTGGGTGAGCCGGCCCTCGGATACAACACTGCCATCCAGATGGTACTGCAGAATGACAACAAGTTTATAATCCTGAGCACTTTCAAGGAATCCCTGCACTATTTCCGAACTTGGTTCGTAGGTGGGATTTGCATGGAACTTGTGGCCCAATCGAACGGAAATTGCGGATATTATTGTAACAAAGTGACGGGATAGAACGCGCAAACAAATAAAACCGGCGCTTACGGAGCGAATGACCGCACGGATGGGGCAGAATTGCCAAACGTATTATGGAGATCATGATCCGATTTCTAAAATGTGTATTAATTTCAGCGAGCTATCACAATGATATTATGTTGTGTTTTGTGTATTTACATTTATAACAACCATTATACTCACGGGTATTGGTACACTTAAGATTGCATGTTGGAGCTTCCTTTCTTCTTAGAAAATACATGTAACCATGCATTCTTGTTTCTCCATAGTTGATTGACATTCCCTATTCCTTCACTCTCTGTTAAAAACACATCCAACATCCTTGAAGGTCTTCTGAGATTTGCTATCAATACTGTGTCATCTGCGTATCGGCAGTTTGTTATGTTTTGTCTTTTCCATTCTGGCCCCTCTCCATTTCCAGTTCCTCAGGATTCAGTTCACTGAGTTATTAAAAAAGATTGGGAGACATCACACACACCCTGCTTACTCCCCTTTCAATCTGTTATTATTTTACAGAATTCTTCCAACTCTGATACATGCGACTGTTTCCATGTACAAACTTGGTCGTCATCATGCAGGTGTTTTGCTGAGAGTCTCACATAATTTGTCTTAATTTATCACAGGCCTTTGTACATTTGATGAAACATACATACAGTTAGCATCCTTTTGGCATTCTAATGGCTCTTTCTGTCATGAGCTCCTATAATATCAGTTAATCTGTTGAAAATTCAAATCAGCTTAAAACTCATTTGTTTTAGTTTTTGTTTTTAAAATTTACTTTTCAAGTATTTCTAATGATTATATGTTGTTTGCCATAGATATTTAACCATTTTTATGGAAATGTTCAAAAGGCTCCTCAGTAGCAGTAACTACTTTTTCCTGTTTTCTTATTTTCCTTCTCAGCGCATAGGGAGCATGTTATTCATTTTGATGTGTTATGCCGCTATAATAAAACTGTGATTATTATTATTATTATTTGATTCTTAAACAATTGTGTGCATTTCTGGTTGCATGCGTCTTTTTACAATCCAAAACTGCTGATTTCCATCTCTGGTTTTTCCTGCTACAGTCGCTCTTTGTAAGCAAATGTGCCATGGGTCAGGATGATCTTTGTGATATTCTGGAATCATAGGCTGATTGTGCGGTGTCTAGGCTCAGTCTACTGCACCTTGTTTCTTTGGATTGGATGAAAAGGGACTGGCAAATCATGCATTATAATGAAATGAGGGCAAAATTTCTGTGAAATTGAACAATCATTAGTCTGTTTGTTCTCAGTTTCTTGCTTTTATCTTTGCTGATAATTCATTTTACATAATATGTTGACATGATAAATCTGTAAAAAACAACTTAAGATAGTGACTATCTGTGCTTCAGGCCAAATGCATGCCAACATGAGGCTTCTTTTGTCTGGAAAACCATTTTTGCGTCCCCTTACCTGTAAGTGCTTTGCTTTGGCATACTCAATCAGCGCTGTTTCAAATGCATCTTTTGGGGGCTTCACAGAACTAAACAATGAAGCTCATCCTTTTAACCATGGCGTGCTCCGTTCACGACAATTTGGCACCGATCAATATAATACATGAAGGCAATGGTAGCGGATTTAACTAATCCCTCTTAATGCTCTTATTAGCAATACCGCTCTCACTAGTTCCACAAGTCCATTCACAACCTTTCATACTATGAAGATGTTGCCTTTGTGTATAAAAACTGGCAAGTGAATAGGAAGCCTGAACATGAACACTGAAGTTCTCTTTAAAATGTGGCAACATAAAGAGTAAATCCTTACTAATCCAGCATGCCTGGCTTCCTATCTTATGCGTTGGGGATTATCTATCGATTGTGTCAACAGACCTTTGCAGTTCCCTGTTGCACCATGTGGACCAATGTGGAATAATCCAATTATTTACTTGATAAGGATGAATATTGTCAAGAGCAGGCGTCTCATTATGAACAACACAGTTGCAGGGCTAACAAAGGGATCCCAAAATTTCTATCGAACCCTAGACCCTTTATACCATTTAAAAAACCTAATAAAGACCCCTGGCTTTAACATAATTATGACTAATCTTTTTACTTGATACATTTCCATATGTACAAGTATTAAAGCTGTTAATAATGCACCCATGCGCATGTCCTATCCTGAACGAACCCAACAAAAAAACAAAAAAAGCTCGGTCAGATCTAGTCAGTGAATTAGATTAGACACTGATGTAATTATCTCAATCAGTTGTCAGTTATCACGAATCAGTGTTCAAGAAGCTCAAAGCTAGCCAAGGCCCGTGGGGGGGGGGGGAGGAGGGGGTGCACTTATGTAAGTGTATTACCTAATGCAATTGGAGTTGGATCCCATTTTCAGCCCTAAATTTCAGCTTCAGTGCATCACCAATATCAAAGAAGCCCAGAAATTGATTTGTTTAGTTCTAGAGTCAGAGACCCTAACTTTCGATTATCGCATCCCCATAGAGGCTGCTCCAGCTCCGAGCATCCAAGGCTCTTCCCTGGTTCCAACGACCCCTCCCCTTTCAAATTTTAATGTTAGTTTCCGCAGAAATTATACAAATTAGCATTTTGCTAGCTACAGTTTTTGGGTCATACGCGCCGCAGATCGCAGACTGCATCTAGTGCCTGAATTAGCATCGCTAACAAAAAGAGTTCCTGTATGTTTCAGCATTTCTCAGACGAGTTTTATGCGAGAAACCAGGCTGAAAATTGACCTCCTTAGGCCGTTTACCAACAGAAAAATGTACGGCG